>LJIJ01003375.1:0-19427 GCA_001718145.1 Orchesella cincta | reverse complement strand
TTGCCGTTTCATGTTTTTCGCAATTGTGCACATAGCGAACGTGATTTTTTGAGGGTACCCTGATTCTGAGAACGCCGAAGGGCAGCTGAATGCACTTGTAAGGTTTCTCATTTGTATGAACTCGATGTGTCTGTCCAGTGAACTTTCAGTAGGTGAAACATTTTCACAAATTTGACACTGAAATGGCGTATCTCCGATTGTGAACTCTCATGGGCAGTCAAAACGCATTTTGAAGCATATTTTTGTGACAAACATCACAGTAAATTGTTTTGGAGGCCCGGACCATGTTTTGATTTTTGATGTAGCTGAAGCCCAAAGCTGGTTTGATATCTTTTCTCACAGAATTCACATTTGTATGGTTTTTCTTCCAGGTGGGATCCAATGTGAACTTTGAGCTGCCAAGCCGTTAAAATGATTTCTCACACAAGTCACAAGAATAAGGACGTTTGGGAAAGGTGGGTTCTTTCATGATATTTCAAAGTACTTACATGCCGGAATGAACCAGGGCACTGTGAACACTCGTACGGCTTTTTATTTAAATGAGTCTGGATGTGACGCTCAAAATTTTGTGAGCGTAGAAAAGCTTTGTCACAAAAGAGGCAAACGTGGGACTTTATCCCAACGGTAATTTTCATGTGGCTCACTAGGTTATTTTTGGAAGAAAACGTTTTATCACATCGTTCACACTGCACCCGTTCCGCAGCACTTTTCTTCATTTTGTATAAGAATTTTAAAAAATGATTTGAATGGAAGTCAGCAAAATTTTCAATGCAGCCAATTCAGTTTTTCAAACGTTAGCTATAGGAGATCTCCTCAAAAACAAGAAGACTGCGTTAAATCAGACTTTTAGATCGCCGTCAGCAAATAATATCCTACTCATTCGTAGCAACACATCACTCTGTTAGTAAGGAGAACTTTTCAAAACATTTCAGCCTTATAAATTATAAGTATTCTTTTCAAGGTTGAAATGGAATGTGCTGCTCTCGCAACTGCTTGCATATTGCTTCTTCACAGGATCCTGAATATAGGCTTCGCGTTCTTTTTTTCGTCTGATCCATACGTGCACAAGGAGCAGCAGCATTGTATGTATGTGTAGTTATTGTACGGAAAGGTTCACTGAGCTGTTCCAGGTACTACACACATTTTGGGAAGTGAAATTTTCTAATAATCCATATTCGTATAACGTATCCTCAACCCTTTTCATCAGCTCTACGACTTTTCGTCATATTATAAATGCAGAAATAGAATGTACACATGAATGCATATTACACCATTTTGAAACAACGGTGTTACAACACCATAACTCTTTCTACAACATTGTGACAAGCTGCATGAATAAGTATTTTAGGCACTTAGAAAGGTACATGCATGTCTTTGTTTCTGTGAATAGTATGAAGCAAAAATAATGTGGGCGATTATTTATATCACATTAACGTTTAACTGAAGGATCGGGTGCTCCCATTCTGGTTTATTGTCCGATTTTATTATGATAATTTTATCCGGGAACGAATTCCACACTAAAAGAACATTATTGTAATCGCATCGCTGAATTTAAATGCTTGTTTGTTGTTCAACTTCCAAAGATTTAGAAATAACAGTTGAAAATTCTTTGTACAAACTATGAACCAAATGATAAGTCTTTGAGGGCAAACATATTCTAATGTTTCCGAAAGTTAATGAAGGGGCGCGATCCACAATATCAGTGTGAACATGATGGCTTTGTGGGATGGGTGTATAGGAATTTGAGTGTACCATTGTCAATGATACAATTGTTAACTACAGAAAAACGATGCAATCGACATACAATTAGCAATAAAAAAGATATGTTAGATACTACTTACTAATGTTTTACCATAAAATTTTGAGTATCCATGAGGTTTGTAATTTTTGAATGTCATTTTAAGCTATGCTAATGTTTCAAACACCTACAAGCATCGTAGCCGCATCGTTTTATTATGATGAGATGAGAAGTGACACTTTCATCAATTACCTCTTTATTATCTTAGCCCTTTAGCCTGTTACTACTTGGGATCGTTTTTTTATTTCGTTGTTCGGAAATTGCAGTTTCGTTTTTAAAATCTCATTTTGCTTTGATTTTTACATTCTGTTATACAGAAAACCGTAGATTACATTGGGAAAATGGATTGCTTTTACATAAGTGCGTATATTTGTATGGGAGGCATAATGTCACGGCCATGTAGTTTTATCGAATTTTATGCTTTTCCTGAAGATGTTACACAATAAAAGGTGGTTGCCAGTTGATGAGTTAATCTACTTTCCCATCTCATAGATCACAACTAGCAGAACTTGACTATAAAGCTCAATTTTGTTTCTAGACTCCGTTGCGGATGTTAAAACAAGTTTTCTATAATTAACAAACATTTCAGTGCACGTGCATCCGGAAGGTTACCTTTGCTGTCAAAGAAGAAATTAGGGGAATGGAAATAAAATAAACGTACTCGATGAAAACTGTTTTACTTGACATTACTCAATAATACTGCTAACAGAACAATGGTTGTTAATTTTATATCAGTAATACATATTTAAAAAATAAAACAATATATAATTGGACTAAGCTAATGAATGTTGTTTAGAAAACAGAAAAATGGATTCATGTCAATCGAGAAAACTCATTGCGTCAGTAAACCATAAACCTAATGTACATTTACAATTCATCATATTATTATGATGGTCGGCATTGGAAAGTCGTAGGTTATTAGCTCATTCTTTTCTAATTTACAGTTTTGTAGAGGTTCACTCATATTACATTTTGATGATGATTTTTATTTCGGCATTGATAATCATTGTCATCGTGTTATCTGTAGGGAGACCAGCATTTTATTAGGTTGATACGGTTCAAACACACTAATAAAGAGATACAATACAATACAATGATGGAAATCTTTCACTTCATGAGTCGGATGTGGGTCTGCAATTTTGTAAAATAGTAATTTCGAAATGATTATATTATTAATTGACATAATTTCATATTATTATACAATAAACTAATAAAAAATGTTCATTTCATACGTAAAATTTTTCAGTGGTTTTGTTGATGGTGAATTCTCAGTTGGGTACAGCATCCCAAAAAAGCTAGAATCATTAGGGGCTACTTGGGTTTTTGATGTTCATGTTTCTTGCGGAAATGATGCTGCAAAGTGTCCTTGCGAGCAAACGAAGCTGAGCAACCCTCACAGGAAAACGGTTTTACGCCAGAATGAACTACCATGTGACGCCGCAGTTTAACCTCATCAACGTATCCTTTATCACACTCCAAACAGAGATGAGTTCGTTCAAAAACGTGACGGCTGAGTAAATGCTCTTGAAGTTTAGAAAAGTTTGTTCCAGCCCAGCTACAAAACAAGCAGCTATGTCTCTTCTCGTGTTGTTCACGATTGTGAACGTAACGAACATGTTTATTGAGATTGGTCGATCGTGAGAAAGCCGAAGAGCACTGAGAACACTTGTAGGGTTTCTCAGTTGTGTGAACTCGAATGTGTGATTCCAGGTCAGAATTGTAAATGAATGATTTTCTACAAAATCCACAGCTAAAACGCTTTCCTCCAATGTGACCATTCATGTGACAGTTAAATCGGTACTTTGAATTAAATTTATTATTGCAATACCCCATGCAAATGACTTTAAAATGTCGTGTCCATCTCCCACGTACTGGTGACGCTTCAACCCACTCTGGCTCTTGTATTCATCTCACATGTTACACATTTGTATGGTTTTTTCTTCCAGGTGGCTTCCAATGTGACGGTTCAGTTTCCAAGTGTTTAAAAATGATTTATCACACAAATCACAGGAGTGGGGACGGAGGGAAATGTGGGTTCTTTTATGATAATTCAAACCAATTGGTTGGCTGAAGGAATCGGGACATTTCGGGCACACGTACGGCTTTTCATTTAAATGAGTGTGAATGTGATTCATGAGATCCCGTAAGTGGAGAAATGCTTTGTCACAGAAGGGACACACGTTGGACTTCATTCCGATGTGAATTTTCATGTGGGCTGCAAGAGTATAATTGGAACAAAATGTGCTGTCACATTGTTCACACTTTACACGGACACCAACACACTTCTTCATTATAAATATTTTTATAAAACTGGATTGAATGTAAAATTTAAAATTCAACGATCGTTATAATTCAGTTTAATAAAAAGGTTGGCCGACTCTACATGTTCAGTTAGAGGATAATAGTAATATACAGCAGGGTCAGCTTGCATTGATATAACTTTCCGCCGTTATATAACAAAGTTATATAACTATAGGCAGAAAGTTATATGACAGGTCATACTTGCACACCTATAAGACACACTAATATACCCCCTTATATCACCTTATATCACCTTATATCACATATATAACCATATCACCTTATATAACTATACGGTTATATATATCACTAGAATATATCCCTAAAAATACCACTCTTTAGATCCCTGAAAAAGGGTCTCTTACATTGGGTATGCCTTTCTCAACACGCGGTGCGGAGCAACATTGTACAACCTTTCATGACCAACTCCAAATGCAACTGAAGTTTTTTCATTGTACACAGATATACACACAATATGAAAGGAGTTTATTAATTACAAATGTCATTATGACTACGTATGCAAATGTTTTTGAAAGCAGCCACACAAGCAAAATGATAATTCCAATTAACAATTTTAACACAGGATTCATTACTAAATGGTTGACACAAGAATAGTATACATAGTACGGGGTTTCACAAGAGAAACGGGTGCTGTTTGTATTACGACCTATGGTAATACTTTGTCTTGTTATTATACATGTAGAATGATGTGAATCGTTGTTTCTTTCACATTCCAGCATTCCAAGGTTCTTTGGTTTTACAATGTGTACCTTTTTAGGTACATCCTGAGAGAGTACAATTTTGAATGCTAGAAGTGAAACGTGTTTCACATAAAGTTGCACAGTCTGAATGCAAAACTCGAGCCAATAGAAAGTCTATTCTCGTAGTGTGAACAAAATTGAAAGCAAACTAATAATCATGAGTAAGAATATTTCGAGCTTTTCCAATCTGTGGTACAACAAAAATCCACCAAATCACAACTATACTGTCATTGACATGGATAAGCCAAAATCGACATATCTATACCAGCTAAATCCAGATGAACCTGGAATATCTGCTGATGAAAAACGCACACGGACTAAAGCGTGGAAGAGTTTTATCTATCGCAAACAAGTTGCAAAACGGATAAATATGCTTACATCCACAGTGCGAGAATTGAACTTGATAGTTTTAAAACGTGATGACCAAATCAAAAAGAAAGACACAGAATTGGCAGATCTCAAAACGGAACTAGCAGAGTTAAAACGGTAAGTTTGTTCAAAAATATTATATCATTGCATTTATGACAACAACTAATGATGACCTCTTTTTTCAGGCTATCACTCTCTGTCAATTACGATCAAACAATACAGCAAATAAATGACTTTTTTCAAATATATTTTTAGATTAATTTTTGTTTATTTATTAACAATGCCATGAGCATCCCATTGCATACAACACAAACTCAAATGCATAATACTACCGTTGTCGATGATAAAAGCATGCACACATCGCAAGTCTTGTACATAAATGAGCATTTTGTGAGGTTTCACCTGTCGGATAAATGTGAAGGATGTTGATAGGATCCATATAACGATAAGGGTCTTCCCATCCGGTATTTTCATGAAATTTGATGAAACTGCATGAAATTGCATTCCATTCAAAACATTTAACCAAAAGTTGCATTCTCTTCAAAACGTTTTAACAAAAGTTGCATTCTTTAAAAACGTTTTTAACAAAAGTTGCATTCTCTTAAAACGTTTTACCTAAAGTTACATTATCTTCAAAACGTTTTAACAAAAGTTAAATTATCTTCAAAACGTTTCAACAAAAGTTGCATTCTATTCAAAACGTTTTAACATCACTTTTCATGAATGTTTTCTAAACCGATGATTCATTACCAACGTTTATTTCCCACACATTCTTTTTGTGTGGGATTACAAAAAGGGTCAATTTTTTGTTGGTGTTACAATCAATCAAGTGTTGCATTCCAATCATTCCAATGCGATGGATCTACAAAAGGAGTGTTATATATGAAAAGCTGAGTATGGGTACAAAACTCGAGTCAACTCTTGTTACTTTCTCACTGTCGTACAAGAAACCAAAGTGTATACTTGTCCTATTGCATTCTATCAGCGAACTTAAAAAGTTACGACCATGGATCACAGTGAATGCAAACGCATTGAAAGCGGTGTAACCTGCTTAGGAATGCATTAGGACTATACACACGAACATCGTAAACCGTATTGTGCAGGGTTTGTAGTGGTTTTTGATAAACTTTTATCAACATCTTTAATTCACACGGTTGAAAAGACATTTCCTGCTGATATTCATTTACCGGCAGGTCCAAGTTTCTTTGACCGAGATTCCAAAAGTGTTTTGATACGTATTTGTGACCATACAAATTGTCAGAGGGATGCAGAATTTATTTATCTGTTGTGCAAAGTAATCAACTATGATTCTGTTTTCCCTGGTTTTCATCCAGACCAATTAAACGGAAATACTACTATTGAGTTACATCGTGCAAAGCACTGCGGTGGCGAGCGTCTCATTAACGATGTGAGGCGATATTGGAACAGTTGGAATCGATGAAAAGTTGGAATGCATACAGTTGCAGAGCTGGTTACACAGTTTTTGTTTGTGGCACGTAGATGCCAGTGACGTATTTAGAAGACAAACAGTGTGAAATGTTTGCACACGATTACATCAAACAATTTGGTTGGCCAAACGTCTAAAAGATTTGAATCCTGCTGAATATATTGAAAACATTCTTCAAGGCAATGCTTCCATATCTCATTTTCCATACTGTGGGATCCATTAACCGATTACATGGCGGACAAGAGTTCTGATCATTTTTTACAATACAACCCGATGGATGGATGGTCATACAACATTGCTATACTTGAAAAGCTACCACTGTCGTTTTACGCATACAATCGCAGTACTAACATTTCCGATATTGAGGATGATGAATCAATCATTTCGAATGCAACTGAATTTGATTATGAACGGAGCATCCACAACTACAAGCAGAATGAACCAACAGATAGAAAAACCATTGAATCATTTTTTGATGATATTTACAACTTGGTGAGCACGGAAAACAAAATGATTGGGGAACGCGAAGAAGATTCAAAAGTTTATCCTATTAGGGTTTGGTGTGAGAATGTAAATAATATCGATTTAATTTACCTTAAGCATGTAAAAGATGGTCATGACATATCTTTTCCAGTAACAAAGTTGATGGATGTTATCAAAGAAATTTGGAAATGTGTAGTTTTTAGCACTAGTGATATGGAACGATTGAATAATGAAGTGAGGTACATGCATCATAAAATTGATTACTTGGATGGTAAATCATACAAACCATCGTTGTGGGAATACAAGTTATTTTGGGCAGGTACATTAAAACCTGAAGTTGTAACAAAGACTATTCCAAAGACATTATTTGTAAGACACTACTTTCCTGATGTCGAAGATGTTAAAGTTAACTTTTTGTATTCATTTTATGGATATCATGTTATGACATTGTTATTGTCTATACCGAATGATAAATCACAACGCTTTAGTTTTTCACTTGGGGATTGTATTCCTCTTTTGAATCGCTTGGTTCAGTTGCTCAATGAGCAAACTGATAGAGTGTATTACCCTCGTGGTATAAAATTTATGTTAAAAGGTTTAGCAGAGATGCGTTTAAGATTATGTAAAAATAAGGAAATGAAAAAGCTAAACTCTCTTGTATGAAAACCAACATGTAAAATAAAGAATGGCCCTCACAATATGAAATTATTACATTAACCAACACATTTTATTCGTATTCATACATCCAAAATTTTCTGCTACATACTTGAGAATGATTCATGAGCAACAAAAGTTTGTATCACTATTTCATACGATAAATAATTTCCAGCATACAACCGTTACAATATTGTCACCCTTTGATTGCAACAATGTCAGGAAATATGTTGATCAAATGCTTTAGATCATTAGTAAAATACTTTTTGTTCAGCATCAAGGGCAAAACTACATCTTAGCCAAGAAAAGGTGGCATGCGTCATCATAATAATCTGTTCCTGAACGATTTCCCGTGTGAAAAAAAAGCTTTTACATAACTGTATTAAATATCCATGTAAAACTATTGTAAAGAACATATTCAGATCTTATTTTGATAGCCATGAGCATACGCGATTTTCAGTAAAATGTTTCAAGGATCATCATCTTTGTTCGTGTAAAATCTGTGTGATGTTTGCACTTTTTTTGTTGTAAACGATTTTCAATTCAAGCTTACTATAAACACATCTAACTTGTAAAATGTGTAAATTAACTATGCAATTTAATCATGGATGATTATAGAAAAAGAAGATTTCAGGCTTATAGGATGCTTGTGATGACGATGTTTAAGAAGTAGGCTTCAGCTCTCGTCTTCAGACCAGTGGTTCACTTGTGCTCAAATAAAATCCATATCATACACATAAAACTACATAATTTACAATTTTTACATGTGTATTTTTCAATTTCAGATCTAAAGTTTCGAATATAGGATAGCGTGGTCAATGTTATGACTAAATTTATTGTTTTTTCTGCAATCTGAACTCTTTACATTTTCAAGCTCAAGAAACGGGACGGAATGTCCCGAATGGCGATAAAAGAAAGAAAACTATAATTTTATCTGCTCCAAACACAAATCTAGACATGTTGTGTGCAGATAATAATGTATAATTATTTAATGATTATTTCACACGTTATGTATGAGGATATCTTTATGTGGACTTTCCAACCTTTTTATAATAAAAAGTTTTCGGAGTCTATGTGTTAGACGCCAAATAGCCCTCCGATCAAACGCTATCGGCAACAATCTACAGTGTATCAAAAGTTCAACAAGAAGGACCACCTCCGGCAGGAGGAATCCGAAAGGGAACTTTGACAATGCAAATGCTCGGAATCACAAATGTTCCCTTCAGAAAGGATTCTAATCAAAATAGGAAACTAAAACGGGAACTTCCAAGTGAAAGTCAATGGGAAAGAACAAAACGAACAAGTTCCTAGTAACAATATAAAAAAACAAACAACAAAGTTTCCAATTTCTACTGTCTTTATTTGCATACTTTCAGCAAGACAAACAACCAGCAGATTGACTCTTCTTTCGAGCTTATGTCGTCTCAACGAGCGAAGCGAAAGTGAATACCCAATACAAAGTGGGTCACTTTTTACCCAGGAGAACAAAAGAAGAACCAATCTACATAAATTATAATATGCTCAAAGTTCGAGAATATCATGCAAATCTTACAAGCTAACAAAAGACGGATTAGGAACACGTTTCCTTATCAGTCCCGTAAATACAAAAATTGTGGTAAAAAGTAGGAACAAAGAGAATGTGAACAGTGATTCCTTTCAAACTCCAATTAAGCTAATCTACATAACGCTGACCAAACGTAGTTCAACAAAACCGGTCAAATAATTATCTTAACCTAAGAATCGCGCCAACACTATGATAGAGTACTATTGTTGAGTAATTATTTTTTAACATGAACTAAATTTTGGTTGTTTAAAGAATGTCTCTATCGCTTAAAAATCATGCATGCAATATTTACTGCATTTTACACCGTTCACACAATATTCATAATAAAATGCATACAAACAAAAATATTTATTTCATGCTCCATCATGCGTTTGTTTACACCATGAAAATTGCGAAGGATTAGAGTGTAAAAAATGTGAGAGAAATTAAAGGAAACTAGAAAAGAAGTAGCAATAGAATGAAGAAGAAAAATGCAGATTCTGAGCTTGCTGCTTTTTGTGTGTTGTTTGTAGGACGAGGGTAAGGTTTACGTTTTTTTAATAAAATCGACATTACATACAGGTGTGATCGTGGATCACAAATAGCGTTCTGTGTCATTTCTTGCCGTTTGCACAATCAAAAATTTTTTTCCAGGATGCAATAATTGACTGGTTTGTGTCAAAAGTGTGTGGGAAAGTGGCTGCTTTTCGTCACGATGGATGGTGAAAATCACCTTTGTTTGGACTCGTTCAGTCCTGATTTGAGCGGAGTTGGCAAAGTTGGTGACACCAGGATCTGGGATAATGTGCCCATCACCATCATCAACAACCTCATCACCAATAACACAGCAACAACGTCAGTTCCAGCGTCATGCATCATCATCAGCAAACAACATCACTTCCACCGTCATCATCATCATACAACAACACAGCCAATTCAGCAACAACTTCATCATTCATCCAACACCAGCCCAACTGTCATCATCACAACACCCGCAACACCGTCATTCATCAACAAACAACACCATCACAGTGTCATCATCAAAACACAGCAACAGCATCCATTTCTCCACTTGTAAAATCTTTTGGATTCTGCTTGGCGCTCTCTGGTTTCGTGCAGCTCTCTTCCTCATCGTTCATGCTTCATCATGATGCGTCGAAACATCACCGAATGGTTGAGGCATTTTAACCAGCATGATATTTTGTAAATATTTAGAATATGCAAAATAAATACAGTACATTCCACAAACAGGCGTAGAAATATTTTAAACAAACACTTCTTTTTCCAGCCAAATTACAAAAATTTCTCTCTGGCTTTTCTTTAGCCACTACTATTTAAAAGCATGAAGGTATTTCAAGTGGCATAAAGGATAGAGCTAAAGAGCTAATACTACTCAATTCAATTCACCTCTCTCTCTCTCCTTTCTGAACTAAAGTAATTCCTCCTTTCATTATAAGCACGGTTAATATGTTATGAGTATGAGTATTGCTTTTAAAAGCATATTGCATTGTGTGTAGTAGTAGTAGCCAAATAATCCAAAAAGCGCTTTTGAAAGGTGGTTCCTCCAATGCAATGTTCTCTGATCAGAAAAAATGTACTTTATGAGTACATACATAATAGGAAGGGAACTGTGGTGTAAATGTTCATATAAGGAGAGGAGATCCGTACACGTACATACAATAACTTACACACTCACCACTCAAATCACCAGTTTTTATGCATAATATTGATTCATTCCAATCTCCAAAATCATGTTCAGAATCATGATTGCTTGTTGATATGTATTAAAGATTTGTTTATAATTTTAAATCTAAAACAATGGAATGTTGGTGCATCAAGATTTTATGCAATGTTTTTATTAGGTTTCATAGCAGAAATCTCATGCAAGTATGCGATACTCTTGTCTTTCTTGCATAATACCTTTTTCATTAAATTGCGAATGCATGCACATATTTCGCTCTTTGAATGCTTGGAGTTACATGTGAAAAGATTCTCGTTTTCAAGACATAACAAATAATTCACAAAATGTTATTTTAATTTTACCAATAAGTATGATTTTAAATTTAAGTTGTATCTTTTAACTTCTCATATATCATTTCTAGTTTGCTCGTGAGGAATTCTTTAGATAATTTGCTTTTATTAAATGTTTTTCACAATTTTCCTCAATCGTACATCCAGCCTACATTGCTGGAAATTTTACTTTTCTACTCTACGGTGGCATATTCTCTCTCAAGACAAATAAACACTTTGTTTGTCTCAGTGCATTTTTGTGTAGAAACACGTAATGGGAGGGGATATGTACTCCAAAGTCTTATATTTTCCCACCACTAGAACTCTGTCCCTTTCACAGCACTTCTTAGTGTGCTGGTGTATATGGGATCAAAGCATTACTTACATTTATTTCATCCTTTTCTACAAGATCCATAGCTTGCTCAGCATAAATTGATGTTTCGTTATCAGCAAGTATGTCCTGATTTTCAATAATATCTTGCATTGTTTGAAAATCAATCGTTGACATGTCATTTGGGCTCGGTGGTGGTGCATCTCCAATATGGGCTGGTTCACATGCTGTAGAATGTTTTTGCAGTTATCCGAAGGAGATGATGCATTATATTCTTGCTCTGTTTCTCTGCAAGGGCTAGCATTTCATCGTCATCAATGAAATGATGATCTTTCAATGTTTTATTTACAGCCTGAACTAGTTCATTGTCATCATGGTCATCCTCAATTTCCTGTGAGTTAATAGAAGAAGTGACAAGAGATCGGGATGCCAAAGCATTAGGTCAGAAAAATCTTCATCATCCTTCTTCGGCCATTCATTTTGATTCAGCAAAAATCCTTATCAATAGCACGAGTCTTGTGTTTTAAAATTTGCCATTTCCACTTGTTTATGGTGGCTGCCCATCCATTTTCTTTCCAATAGAATAATGGATCTGTTGGTAAAGGTATTTCAATGATAAGCTTGCTATAAAATGGAAATAGATACAAGCTATGTTGTAGAATTTAAACCTAAAACATAATATTTCTCACCTAATCCATGAATACAATCAAATTCTGGAGGTAGAAATTGATTGGCGTAGGCCTTAAATTATAGCAAACTTGCATTTTGCTGCATAATCCAGGCTTTGTGATTGCACTGTTTCACGTTCTGCTTTTTTTGTTTTACGTCATAGTGTACACCTGGCACTAATCGATCTACATGAGGTGGATGTAAAAGATTCGATGATTTCAGCTTAAACCCTGGGCCACAGATAATTTTTCTTTCTGCACAGTTTTGATCCTTTTCATGTGGTAAACAATTCACACCACTGATTTACATTCGGAATTCCTTGCAAACAGTTTTGCAAGAAATACTCCATTTCTGCATCAGTCCGACATTCACTAGCTTTGTGTTCACAGACAACAGTATGCCTTTTACCTCCAAATTTTTTTCTGTTGTTTTTTAATGACACGTGTGAAATTCACTCCTTCTTTTGGATACAACGTCCACTCAATCACTATTAAAGCCTGGACAGTACATCTGTCGGTCGTTGGTTACTCATTCGCTATTATCGGTTTCAACAAGTTGACCTCAGTTGTGCATATGTATTGATGAGCCGAACATGTTTGTTAGCAATGTAACCAACGACGACATGATGCTACTGTCCAGGCTTTAATTTGTGATTGAGTGCAGTGAAGGCGCTTGTTATCAAAAGAAGGACGTGAATCACACGTGTCATTAAAAAAACACAGAAAAAAAAATTTTGGAGGTAAAAGGCCATTTACTGTTGTCTGCTGAACACAAAGCTAGTGAATGTCGGACTGATGGCAGAATGGAGTATTCTTGGCAAAACTGTTTTCGCACAAGGAATTCCGAATGTAACCAGTTGGTCCGTCTTGAATTGTTTACCCACATGAAAGGATCAAAACTGCTGCTAGTAAAGAAAATTATCTGTGCCAGGGTTTAGCTGAAATCAATCGAATCTTTTACATCAACCTCATGTAGATCGATTAGTGCCAGCGTGTACACTATGACGTAAAAACAAAAGAAGCAGAACGTTTGAACTAGTGCAATCACAAGACCTGGGATTATGCAGCAAAATGCAGTTTGCTATAATTAAGGCCTCGCCAATCAATTTTCTACCTCCAGAATTTGCATTGTATTCATGGATTAGGTGAGAAAATATTATGTTTTAGGTTTAAATTCTACAACATAGCTTGTATCTATTTCCATTTTATAGGCAAGCTTATCATTGAAATACCTTTACCAACAGATTCCATTATTCTATTTGGAAGAAAATGGAATGGCAGCCACCATAAACAAGTGGGAAAATGGCCGAAATTTTAAAAAACACAAGACTCGTGCTATTGATAATTGATTTTTGGCTGAATCAAAATGAATGGCCGCAAGAAGGATGATGAAGATTTTCTGACCTAATGCTTTGGCATCCCCGCATCTCTTGCTCACTTCTTCTATTAACTCACAGGAAAGAGAGGATGCACCATCGATGACAATGAAACTAGTTCAGGCTGGTAAATAAACATTGAAAGATCATCATTTCATGATGACGATGAAAATGCTAGCCCTTGCCAGAAGAAATACAGCAAGATATAATGCATCATCTCCTTCGGATAACTGCAAAACATTCTACAGCATGTGACCAGCCCATATTGGAGATGCACCACCACCGAGCCCAAATGACATGTCAACGATTGATTTTCAAACAATTGCAAGATATTATTTGAAATCAGGGACTATACTTGCTGATAACGAAACATCAATTTATAGCTGTAGCCAAGCTATGGCTTCTGTAGGTAAAAGGTTATGAAATAAAATGTAAGTAATGCTTTGTATTCCCCGATATTACACCAGCCTACACCTAAGAAGCTGCTGTGAGGGCGACAGAGTTCTAGTTGGGTGGCCGAAAAATATTAAAGACTTTGGAGTACGATATTCCCTCCCATTACTGTGTTCTACACAAAAAATGCACTTGAGACAATACATATAGTGTTTATTTGATCTTGAGAGAGATATGCACCGGTAGAGTAGGGAAAGTAAAATTCCAGCAATGTATGGCTGGATGTACGATTGAGGAAATGTGAAAACATTTAATAATAAGCAATTATTTCTAAAAATTCTAACGAGCAACTAGAAATTGATATTAATGAGAGCTTAAAGCATACAAAATTTAAAATTCATACATTATTGGTAAATTTAAAATAACTTGTGAATTATTTGTGTTATGCTCTTGAAAACGAGAATCTTTTCACATGTAACTCAAGCATAAAAGACGAAATATGCTGCATGCATTCGCATTTAATGCAAAAGGTATTATGCAAGGAAAGACAATGCAGTTATCGCATTACTTTCCATTGCAGCGATTTCTAGCCTATTGAACCTAATAAAAACATTGCCATAAAATCTGATGCACCAACATTCCATCTGTTTTAGATTAAAATTATAAACCAATACTTTTAATAATATACAAACATAGCAATCATGATTCTGACATTGATTTTGGACTGAATGCGAATGAATCATATATGCATAAAAACTGGTGCCAGTTGCCAGTGGTGCGCAGCTGTTTGGTAAGTATTATGTACGTGTACTGGATTCTCCTCTTCCTTATATGAACATTTACACCACAGTTCCCTTCCTATTATGTATGTACTCATAAAGTACATTTTTCCTGATCAGAGAACATTGCATTGGGAGGAACCACCTGTTCAAAAGCGCTTTTTGGATTTATTTGGCTACTACTACTACACACAATGCAATATGCTTTAAAAGCATATACTCACAACATTTACCGTGCTTATAATAAAAGGAGGAATTACTTTAGTTCAGAAAGAAGGAGATGAGAGAGAGGCTGAATTTGAATTTTGAAGTAGTATTAGCTCTTTAGCAGCTCTTTATCTCTATCCTTTATGCCACTTGAAATACCTTCATGCTTTTAAATAAGGTAGTGGCCTAAGAAGCCAGAGAGAAATTTTATGTGCTAACTTTGCTGATATAAGATTAGTGTTTCGTAAAATATTTCTACGCCTGTTTGTGGTCCCAATAGTTACTGTATTATTTGCATAGTCTAAATTATTACAAAATATCATAGCCGTCGCGTCTGTTAACATATACCTCAGACGCT
Source organism: Orchesella cincta (assembly GCA_001718145.1). Lineage (NCBI taxonomy): Eukaryota > Metazoa > Arthropoda > Collembola > Entomobryomorpha > Orchesellidae > Orchesella > Orchesella cincta. The sequence continues at coordinate 3,949 of LJIJ01003375.1, read as the reverse complement.
ATTCGTGGATGTTTCGACGCTATCCATGGTATGCAGCATGACGATGGAGAAGAAGAGCTGCCGAAACCAGAGACGCCAGCTAGATCCAAAGTATTTCAAGCTGGGCAGAAATTTGGATGCTGTTGCTGTGTTTTTGATTGACTGACCCACTTGTGATGTTGTTGTTTGGTGCGATGATGACGCGTACGCTTGCGGTCGTCGTGCCTTGTGTATGCATGAAGTTGCTGTGCGCATGTTGTTTGATGATGTAAGTTGTATGCCTGTTGCTGTCGTTCGTTCTCGTGTCGTATGATGATGACGGATGCGAAGGATGTTTTGTTGCTGATGGATGATGTGTACGCTGGAACTTGACGTTGTTGCTCTGCGTGTTATTGGTAGATTGAGGGTGTTGATGATGGCTGATGGGCACATTATCCAGATCCTGTTGTCACCAACTTTGCAACTCGCCTCAAATCAGCGACTGAACCCGAGTCCAAACAAAGGTGATTTTCCACCATCATCGTGAACGAATAAAAGCAGCCACTTTTCCACGACACTTTTGACACAACACGTTCAATATTTAGCATCTTGGAAAAAAAATTTTTTGATTGTGCAAACGCGCCAAGTAAATGGACACAGAACCCTATTTGTGATCCACCATCACACCTGTATGTAATGTCGATTTTATTAAAAAAACGTAAACCTTACCCTCGTCCTACAACAAACACACAAAAGCAGCAAGTCAGAATCTTGCATTTTTTCTTCTTTCTTCTTCTCTACTTCTCTTTCTAGTTTCCTTTTAATTTCTCTCACTTTTTTACACTCTATCCTCGCAATTTTCGTGTGTAAACAAACGCATGGATGGAGCATGAAAAATATTTTTGTTTGTATGCCATTTTATTATGAATATTGTGTGAACGGTGTAAATGCAGTAAAATATTGCATGCCATGATTTTTAACGATATAGACATTCTTTAAACAACCAAAAGATTAGTTTTCATGGTTAAATTAATAATTACTCAACAATAGTACTCTATCATAGTGTCTGCTGCGGATTCTTAGGTTAAGATAATTATTTGACCGCGGTTTTGCTTGAACTACGTTTTGGGTCAGCGTTTAATGTAGATTAGCTTAATTGTGCGAGTTTGAATGGAAAACTCATGTTCACTTCTTTGTTCCTACTTTTACACAATTTTTGGTATTTACGGGCTCTGATAAGGAAACGTGTTCCTTAATCCGGTCTTTCTAGTTAGCTTGTAAGATTTGCATGATATTCTCGAACTTTGACATATTATAATTTATGTAGATTGTTCTTCTTTTGTTCTCCTGCGTATAAAAAGTAGACCCACTTTGGATTGGGTATTCACTTTCGCTTCGCTCGTTGAGACGACATAAGCTCGAAAGAAGCAGTCATCTGCCTGGTTGTTTGTCTTGCTGAAAGTATGCAATAAAGACAGTTAGAAATTGGAAACTTTTGTTGTTTGTTTTTTTTTATTTGTTACTAGGAACTTGTTCGTTTTGTTCTTTCCCATGACTTATCACTTGCGGGAAAGTTCCCGTTTTAGTTCCTATTTTGCATTAGAATCCTTTCTGAAAGGCAACATTTAGTTCGATTCCGAGGCATTTGCATTGTGCTTCAAAGCCTTCCCTTTCGGATTCCTCCTGCCGGAGGTTGGTCCTTCTTGCTTGAACTTTTGATACCACTGTAGATTGTTTGCCGATAGCGTTTGATCGGAGGCTATTTTGCGCGTTCTACACATAAGACTCCGAAAACTTTTTTATTATAAAAGGTTTGAAAAGTCCACATAAAGATATCCTCATACATAACGTGAATATAAATCATTAAATAATTATACATTATTATCTGCCACAACATGCTAGATTTGTGTTTTGGAGCAGATTAAAATTATAGTTTTCTTCTTTTATCGCCAGTCGGGACATTCGCCCCGTTCTTGAGCTTGAAAATGTAAGAGGTTTCAGATTGCAGAAAAAACAATAAATTTAGTCATAACTTTGACCACGCTATCTTGATATTCGAAACTTTGGTCTGAAATGAAAATGCACGCGTAAAAAATTGTAAAATAATGTAGTTTTATGTGTATGATATGGCATTTTATTTAAGCACAATGAACACTGTCGAAAGACAAGACAGCTGAAGCCTACTTCTTAACATCAGTCTATCACAAGCATCCTATAATGCTGAAATCTTCTTTTTCTAAAATCATCCATGAATTAATATGCATGGCTTATTATACACATTTTAAAAGTTAGAATGTGTTTATATTATAAGCTTGAATTGAAAATCGTTACACAAAAAAGTTGCAAACATCACACAGATTGCGCACGAACGAAAGATTAATGATCCTTGAAACGTTTTACTAGAAATCGCGTATGCTCATGGGCAATCAAAATGATGATCTCAATATCTTCTTTACAATAGTTTTACATGGATATTTAATACAGTTATGTAAAAGCATTTTATTTTCACACGGGACTCGTCAGCGAACGCAGATTATTATGCATGCACGCATCACCCTTTCTTGGCCTAAGATGTAGTTTTAGCCCTTGATGTTGACAGAAAATTTATTGTTACTAATAATCAAAAAAAAAGCATTTGATCAATCAATATATTACTTGACATGTTGCAAACCAAAAGTGCTGACAGTATTATAACGGTATTGTATGCATTTTGGGTGTATGGTGGGTGAAATAGTGTATTAAGCATAGCTTTTGTTTGCTCATGAATCATTCTCAAATATGTAGCAGAAAACTTCTTGGTTATGAATACGCAATGAATGTGTTCGTGTAATGTAATAAATTTCATATTGTTGAGGGCATTCTTTATTTAACATGTGTTGTGATGCTAATTCATTAAGAGACAGTTTAGCTTTTCATTTCCTTTATTTTTACATAATCTTAAACGCATCTCTGCTAAACCTTTTAACAATAATATTTTATACCGATGAGGGTAATACACTCTATCAGTTTGCCTCATTGAACAACTGAACCAAACGATTCAAAAGAGGAATACACTCCCCAAGTGACAAACTAAAAGCGTTGTGCATTTAGCATTCGATATAGACAATAACATATGTCATAACATGATATCCATAAAATGAATACAAAAAGTTAAACTTTAGCATTCTTCGACATCAGCGAAAGTAGTGTCTTTACAATATATGTTTTTGGAATAGTCTTTGTTACAACTTCGGCGTAATAAGTACCTGCCCAAAATAACTTGTATTCCCACAACGATGGTTTGTATGATTTATACCATCAAGTAATCAATTTTATGATGCCTGTACCTCACTTCTATTATTTACATTCTCACACCAAACCCTAATAGGATAAACATTTTATATCTTCTTCGCGTTCTCCAATCATTTTGTTTTCCGTACTCCCAAGTTTGTAAATATCATTAAAAAAGTTCCAATGGTTTTTCTATCCATTGGTGTATTCTGCTTGTAGTTGTGAGGTACTCCATTCATAATCAAACTCAGTTGTATTTGATGTAATTAGCCGCATTCATCATCCTCGATATCGGAGAAGTTTGTACTGCAGTTGTATGCGTAAGAATGACAGCCGGGTTAGCTTTTCAAGTTATCTGCAATGTTGTTATGCACCATTCCATCCATGGATTGTACTGGCTAAAAAATATCAGAATCTTGTCGACAATGCAATCGCTTAGTGGATCCCATTAGTACTGGAAATGGTGGTATAGAAGCATTGCCTTGAAGAATGTTTTCATATAATTCAGCAGAATTCAAATCTTTTATAGACGTTTGGACCAAGCAAAATTGTTTTAAGTAATCGTGTGCAAACATTTCGCACTGCTTGTCTTCTAAATATTTTACTTGCATTTAACGCCTGCTACAAACAAAAACTGTGTAACCAGCTCGGCAACTGTATGCATCCGACTTTTTAATCGATTTCCAACTCTTCTAATACCGTCTCACAACGTTTAATGAGA
>LJIJ01003374.1:0-19429 GCA_001718145.1 Orchesella cincta | reverse complement strand
TTGAAACATGAATTAGTTTACATTAGTAAATTGAGCGTAAAGATAGCGTTGGATTGCAAAAATGCATATATAAACATAATTATGTAACGACACTCGTCAGTTTGTTCTCGTTAGGCAGTAGGGATGACAGTAAAAAACGTTATGACGCACTTTGGCTTTTCCATTTTCTCCGATAAATATAGCAAGTTTCCAGTTTCCTGAAAACTAGTTAAAAAGGTATACACGTTTTTCGCCAGCTATGTAGAAAGAGATTATATTCTCATTTTGCCCCACATTACGTTTTTTGCTTCTATGTCTTTCGTAACAATTTGATATATAGTTAGTTTATTCGTGAGTTGACCCAGCCCATAGATTGAGCAAAAACATTATTTGTTACACTTCCTTAAATTTTACAGTCTTTGTTTCTTCAGTAGCGTCTGCAACTGTGAGTAATTAACTGCAATTTTCATTTTCATCGCAAAGATTCCAGACACATGTTTCTGCAAGTGTGAAGTAACCTTCAATCTTTGTAGTAAAAAAATACGATTATCATTATGCCCCAACTGCATAAATGTTTTCTATATGCGAAGGTAAATTGAAGACATCTACAATACTTATGAAAACGATTTTGATTCCAATTAAAATTGAAATTGTAAATAACTAATACTTGTATGTCTTCTTTGGTTTGGCATTTTATCTTTGGAAGCATCTTTTCTTCTGCGTATTTTTCAAACATCCTCCAAGTTACCATGTATTTGAACAAAGTATGAGATAATCCATTCTAGAATGCAGAGTCCCATCTCAAAACCATACATCCAGATATTAGGTAATAAATGTACACGGCATTGCGTTTTTGACAAATATTCGAACGTCTTCTTCATTTCTTCCCGACAAACTGCAACTGTACGACTTTAACATGAACAAGTACAGTCGATAATTTATATGAGAAGTTGCATTTTTATCAGCATTGCAGCGAGGTAGGATAACTTGACTTCACAAAAAGAAAGGGGTATTGCAGCCTAAAACGTATGAAAAAGACGCATATAACTTGTATCAAAATTCAAGCAAGGAAACAATGGAAAAAAGGACTGCATAGTTAATCACTTTTTACAAGATTTTTGATACTTGGGGAAAAAACCTAATATGCTCTGGTTGACCCATCCACAGATTAGTTTACTGAATGGTTTTACAGGAAGGTTTGGACTTTGGAATTGGATGAGGAGAACAAAATGCATGAAACTTTGAGGTTAGATTCCTTATAAGGCATTTACTTGTGTGCAGTGTGCATTTGCAGCTTGTCTAAAATTAGTATGCTCAATTTACACTTGTAGATTACAAGTAACTTGAGCTGACTCTTGGCAGATGGTTATGATGACTCGTCTCTAGTTTACTTTGTACTTTGGAAGAAAAAGAAAGGCACACTACATATTACACATCGCAGAGCTGTTTACTTACTCGCTCATTTCCCATTTATACTTCAACCCAACACACTCTAAAATTCATTGAAAGCAAAGACCAGTAACAAAAACACTCAGTTTGTAAACTACCAGATTAAACGCCACACTGAACTTTTGCTGGTGTTTCGAAACATGAACCAATATTATATTTTAGTGCTTAAAGAAACATTTCATTTCGTGTTTGCGTCAATGTTGAATATTGACAAGAGCAGTGAACTTTTACAATTACAAATGAATTAGCGTGGCAGTGATAGTAAGTTAATCTTTCTTACCCTAAAAGTGTGATTAGTCGATGGATGTAAAAACAAGAACAGCGCAATAAATCAAATATTGAATCTACAAACTTAACAACCGTTTTCTGTTTCATGTTGCATTTCCAACTGTGAAAGTCAACCACAAGTATAGTTAGTGAGTGGTCATCATCGTCAACACACGAGGAACTGGATTCTGACACCATTGCCCAAGGTAAGATTCATAGTTTCATTTTTAAATTCAAATCATCGTTGAAATAACGCTTGCTATAATATGGAATGGAATCGAGTAGCTAAAATAATTTACGATGATTTGCTTGTGCTTGACTAACTAAAACCATAATGCTTGTCGTTTTCTCTCAACTAGACTGAAACGGAGGGAACAAGTAAAATTCGATCTTTGAAAATCTACGTCATCTTTACTCGGGAGAAGCGATTCCAAGTTGAAGTCAACATCATTTTGGAAGGTATGTATTCCAATCAATCCTTTCTATAAAACTAAGGTGTCAGTTATTGGTTTACTGAGTCGTCTGCATTGCTCAGTTAAACTACTCCTCTCATTTAATAGCTTTACCCTATTGACACCCCTATCGTCACCAAGTCATCATGAATCCCCTCTCGGAAGAGGAGTACTACTACAAACTGGACAACATGGTCCTCATGTAGTAACATCTCCGCTTGCTGTTTCAAGAGCGCTGGAAGAAGGAATCTGGCAAGGACTGGGGGCAATCTGAGAATCAAGGTCAGGAGTTCATTCAAGGACTTGGTCAGGGCTTACAACAATGCCATGAACGCCCAAAAAGGGATTATTGCTGGAGGCAAATTGGAGACTGGGATATTTCCGTGTTGTCAGTGGTCCTCCTCAATTTTGGAACAAATCAGCAGTGCGTCAAGTAATCCGACACAACCCACTTCGTTGTGGGTTGAGCGTCAAAGTGGAGCTCAATCATGAAGAGCTGGATTGATGAGGAGATTGAGCAAGTAATCGAAAATTCAGGGCGCAGCTCCTCAGTTGAAGCTTTGAAATCCACAAAAAGTCTGTATGAAAGGGCAAGGAGGCTGCTGAAGAAGAACAAGTTTGAGCAGGCGATTGAGTGCTATGAGGAGGCAATTACTATGCCAAGCTTGCTCCCGATTCATCAAGCAACCACTTACGAGAAGAGAGCAGACTGCCACATCAAGTTTGCTTTGTTCAAACAAGGGAAAGGTTTGAGTTCTGAAGTGGACGATTGTGCAATCTGGCCCTATTGGATGCTGACCGAGCTCTGGAAGTTAATCCAAAATCATGGAAAGCAATTCTATCAAAGGCTCAAGCTCACCGACTGAAACGTGATTTTGAAAAGCTGTCGAATTTGTCGTCATCTCTGTCAATGTCGCCAGGCGAGCGGGAGGTCCAAAACGAGTTGGCTACTTGCATTGACTTGCAGACCATAGAGAAAGGAAATATGGACCACGTGGAAACTAGGAAGTTGCCCAAGAGCATGGATGACACACTTGAAGAGTATTCCAAAGGATATGGTATCACTGTGACGGAGAAGGTGTTTCATGAGATTGGCTCTGCGGACAAGACTCCTGGGCAGGAGTTTGATTTCCGTGGTCGTCAGTACCAGTATGGCTGGGGCGTTCCCCAAAATGACGTTAAGGCAGCCAGACTTTTACGAAGGGGGCTGAGTTAGGATTTGCGGAGGCAATTCACAGCTTGGGATATTGTTATTATAGCGGCCAAGGAGTGAAGCAGGATGTTTCCAAAGCCTTTGAGTTGTATCAGAAAGCTGCTCAAATGTCACCAACTTCCCCAGGAGGAGAAACCATTACAGGAAGTAACGTTGGAGTGGCCAGTGCGCAACATGATTTGGGGATAATGTTGTGGAGGAGGATCGTGTTCAGGCGGCAAAGTGGTTTGGGAAAGCAGCAGAAAATGGGGATGGACGTGCTGCATTGTTCATGGGAGATGTGTACATGAACGGAAGAGGGGCCCCAATAAACGTAAAATTGGCTGAATATCAATGGCTTCAGGCCATCCGGTTTGGAGAAGCATCCGCAGCACAGGATTTAGTTATGCTCTACAAACTTCACCTGGAGCCGGAGAAGGCTCTTCAAATGTTCAAGACTGGGCGAGATGGGTTGCCAGGAACTGGTTAGTTTGAGTGAGCAAGAGTTCATGTTTGAAATTAGAGAGATTGTGAAAAATCGTGATGTGCTTAAGCCGGGACTTGTTTCGTTCGAGAAACAGCATAAGTTGGACACAAAAGGGTGGACATTCTTGTCGCGTTTTCATCGCAAGCATGACATTATAGATGGAATACCATTCTCTGTTAAAGATCAGATTCCGTCGAAACCGCAGGGCGATGATTGGCAACTCCGCTTCGCAGATTCCGACAACATTAAAAAGTGGAAAAGTGCAGCAGAAAAGGGTCCATTGTTGCAGCTGGCTTGATGAAAGCCCTTGAGGCAAGTTGCCGTGTCATGGACTTGATATACGACCGTCATCTTTTAATAACGAGAAAGCTCTGGAACTACTGAATGCCCTTTACGACCGTTTGAATACTGACTACCACAACAAATTAAAAGATTTGCAACAACGTACGCTACCCAATATGAAGAAAGCTGTTGAGGACATCTTTAAAAGCCAACACGGCAAGAAAGGAGATGTGGACATGAAGGCAAGACTCTGTTTCGTGGAATATAACCTGAAACTTGCGACTGGACAAAATATTGCCCGTGGAATCGAGCTCCTTCAAGAAGGCATTAAAATGTACCCGGATAATGTGAACTACTACATCATGCTTGCCCGCCTGCAAATCAAAGTGAATGACTTTAAGTCTTGCTTCGCAGTTCTGAGGAATGGATTGGAAAAGTTTCCTGGTAATGTGCAGCTCCTCTTTTTAAACATTACACTTTTAAAAAATAGGAAGAGCAATACAACAGAGCAGGTGATTGGGGTTTACAACGAGTTTCTTAGTAAGGCACCCAAAGATGATCCTAACCTCCACGTTGTTTATTTTGAAATTGCTAATTTCTATTTGAGCATAATGCAACACACCTGCCAAGTCCGCTTAGAAAAAATTGCAAGCTACTACAAGCAGGGGAAAGAAGCGGAAAAACGGCAACTCTCGTTGGGCATTTCTACTAATTCATATGATGGAGTAAAAGAAAATTTGGAATCATTTCTGGGGCTAAAAGTTGAAGACAAAATTGGTAAACCAGTATCAACCATCTCTGTTCAGGAACAAGTTGGGCCTCTTCTCCATCGGAAGCCGTATTTGGAAAACCCTGTTCGCAAACGGATAATTTTGTGGCAACGTGAAATGACGGACAAGACAATCACTGACGAAATTGCAAAACCCAAGTTGATTCAGAGTGCCCCGAAAAAATTGTTCCAATTGAAATCAACAAAGTTGTCAGATATGAGCTCCAGGACGGATGTCATTTACCAAAATTGCTTCATTGATTTGACCATTATTGACGAGCTAACTTCAACCTTGCATGGGTGCAACTTGTGCTGAGGATGAAAATGGGGACGCGTTTTCGTATTCATTCATCAGTTGGAAGCCACCAAGATCAACTTTGAGAGGTTGCAGTTTGGCCGGAGGATCTGCATTTTGAATCCGTACATGCAGATCGGTCCTTTTGAAATGGAGAGAGGGATTCGGGTTGATGACCAAGATTGTCTTCTTTACTTGGGAGGGCTGAGTGACATGTGCCGCTTTTGTGGGGAGGAAAATGCTACACGTAAGTGCGGAAATTGTAAGAAAGCAAGATATTGCTCGAGGGAATGTCAGGAATATGATTGGAAGATTTTGAAGCATAAACGTATTTGTTCTCACATTAAAAATGGCGAACTATGAACATTGATATTTTATGTCAAATTTCTTAACTTGCCTGTTATCGTGTTGTTTGTAGTTACTTTTGAGAAAAATCGAGATTATTATGATTGTTTATGATTTTAGTATCTTGTTGAAAGTGGGAAAGGGCTGTATGAAATAATATGCCTGAGATGAATGTCTCTAATGGTTGGTGTTTGATGTGTCAAATGTTTTAGCATACGTATTTGTATTTATTCTATACTTCAATTTGTAAGAAAATTAAAAATGTATTATTTTATTAAAATTGTCATTACCTATTTATGTTTTTAATATTTAATCAGAATATTTCTATGTTTTGAAATAAATTATTTTATGCAATAAGCACCAACAAACTTTGAAGGCAACAACTCAAGTTGAACTTTCGATCGTTTTTTGATCAGTTTCCATTTTTCGACAAACTTCGAATTGCAGCAAACTGTAAAAGTATTCTCATAGTCCATAAATTTCACTGAAGTAGGTGCTTAATATTCTTTATCACGATATCATTTATCATCTATTCAACAAGGTGAAGGAAAACTTACTAGTTCATGTAATAAATATCAATAATTTTGAATTGCATTTTATATTATTCAAAAGATGCTAGATTCATCAAATATTAGAGTTCAACGCGAAAGTTTCTCCAAGAGCATAATGCACTCTCGAACAGCTTTCTCTGAACTATTTGTAAACTGAACCACACAGTCGGAAAATGTTGATATTTCCCTTATTTTAAAACCATCTCATCAGCTAGGGTGGAGAGAGAAAAATGATTACATCAATAAGTACACTTGGTACTGAACATTTGTGGTGTTCGAGTTTTATCCTGATACAATCAAATGAAAGAAGAATTATAGTCCTACAAATTTGATTCATGCTAACTAATGATAACTTATTAATAATGCAGTTTTTAAATAGTCATACACAGATTAACAATTACCATAATTTCTACAGGATATTGTTTCAAGGTCATGACATCATCGAGATCAATTGATTGCAGTTTAATTAGGTTCTTGGTAAACTTCCCGGCAAGAGAAGTAATACAAACGATGACGAGCTAGGGACTAGCAATTGTTCGAAAGTCATATGAGAGAAGGTTCCAGCTTGCACACTCTAACGTTGCTCGTTCCTCCAACTCTTCTGTACCAGGAACATATATGTTCAACATACTTATTGTAAGCTTACATCTAAATTATTTTGTATATATGTACCTGCATGTTATGGGGAATGGGGAACGTTAAATGGGGATAATGGTGAGACATGAATCTTTGGACGGGTCAATAAGGGTTTTCAATATTTGAGGGGTTTGTTTATGTGATGAATTTGCATTTAACAAACATGTTGAGTGTTACTTGTGATACTTGTATCCTTAATAAGGTACAGTTTCAAGATGAAATGTAGCGTATTTTTAATTTACGAGTTTAATTCACGGATTTGATGGAAAAGACAAATTGGTGGGGTGAGGTGCGACAATAAAATTTATATATGATTAGACGATAGACTAAAAGGTTAATCAAAGTAGCAAGTAATTATCACTATGATATGACAAACGGTTGTCCTTAAAACATTTCACAGTTTAATATAAACATTTTGATTAATATTCCATATCATAAAAATAACGCTACGTTTTTGCTGTAATGCATATCGTTGTCGTTAAATGGTTTTTTTATCGTCTCTCTTTCCCACTTTGTCACATTTCTCACTGATCAATTGCATGTCGTAATTTCATCAAATGTATTCTTTTCTATGTGTCGCCAAACACGCGTTGCTAATCCTTCAAGCTTGACTGGTTCAATGCATTTGTACGGAAATGACTTACTCAAAAATGGTTGTAAAAACTTGAAAATCAACCCTAGTCTCTCAAAGAGCAACGTCCAGCGGCATTTTACATAATATTTTTATAATCGATATGTTATTTTCCAATAACCGGTGATTGAGTTCGTGCTGTCATTGTTGTCATTAGTCTAGACACTTGACCACTTGTATGAGCCCCGAAACTTTTTTTGACAAAGGGGAAGGTTCAAAAGATTGGAAAGGTATTGTGCATTTACGATTTTGTTGCTGCTAAGCTTAAGTACTTGGCAAGCAGACAGTATTGCACAGGCAACAGGTGTACCTAATTATAATCTTCGGGACTGTTCATCCTTGCACCTCTTTGAATTATTCAGTTGAGCTGTTAAGCAAGCATGTTTCTGTATCCGCAAGGCTCATTCGTTATTATTTCTAGTGATAATACTTTTTTCATTCCCCTACACACAACATCCACGAAGAGTTCTGCATGGAATACGCTTGTCCCAAGTTAAAAACTGGTTTCGTGTTCATATGTAAACCAGAAAAAGTGCAACTAGTCAGTTCAAAAAACTGTTCATTGTACCAATTTTTAGGTTGAGATTTTCCAGCAATTGACCACATTGAAGAGTTGAAGGCGTTTGTTTATGGGCTTTACCAATCCAGTATAAAAGTACTGCTGCTCAAATAAACGTTACATCAAAAAGCAACGATGAAGCAGCAACTATTACGATGAATGGGGTATTGTGAGAAATCCATCTGGTAACTACTACACACTCAAAAACTAACAAAATAAATCTTGAACGAGTTGTTGTAACTACAAATCTTCACTCTGAAAACATTTTTCGTATTCTCTACTGTCTATATATACATACTTTCTCTTTGGGAAAAAAATCATTCAGAAAGTCAAACTTGATAAAAACGATAATTTAATTTCTTATAAATCCCTATACGTCTTGAGAAAGTATCTCAGATGAAAATCACGTGAATGAAAAAATGTGCAATGCCATCAGTTGGTATCTGGTCATCTTAAAATGCATCGATTCTGTTTACAATAGTTGAGAGCAAGATAGCAGTCCTTATCCTTAGTTGCAGCTAGAATGACTTTATCATGACATTTATCTATCATGCATTAAAATCATGCAAGTGCAACACATATTACGCTTGCTAATAACTCAAAACCACTATAAACTTCTTGTAAGTAAAATTTTTTAAAAATCATGACTCCCCGTAAATCTGCAAGGTTTGAAATACCAATTGAATTGAGGAAGCGAGCAAGCTGACAAATAAGACGTATGCAATGAAATTCTTGCATGCTTGGGTTCATTAAAAAAGCTCGTAATATATAGTCACGATGTCAAATTATATCGGTTTAGGTATATACTAAAAATCCTGTCATGTAATCCTAGAATACAGGTTTCATTTAAAATATTTTCTAGATAAAAAATGTAGGATCGAAGAAACAAAATTTTATGATTTGCAATGTCCAACAACGGCGAATTCGTTTAGTAGTCGTTAAGTAATTTGAATTTCATTAGTAGTATGGAAAGGAAAGGTCAAGGGCAGTCAAATTTGCATAAATACGACCGAATACCAAATATGATGAATTTACATATGCGTATATGTCATCTGTACGAATGTGATTCTGTATAATTTTACGATTTCACATTTCATTCGACAAGAAGCAATAGTTTCAAGGTGAATAACGTTATCAATACTTGTGTATTTTAGGATGCTGGCAGCGCATGGCCAACGGAAGAATTTTATAGTTGACGCTTATGCTTTTCTGCATTATTCCTTCGTCTGTTGGGGGACTAGCACAAATATAAACACTGGCTGGAAACAATCGAAACTTTTCCTTAGTTATTTAACAGATACATTCTTGAAATGAAGAAAACTCTTGCAGAAAACGAAAGAATATGGGAAATGGATTCCCTTCTGAGGAAAGTATCAGTGGAGCTGTCAGTGCCTCATCGATTTGTGAAACTGCTTGGAAGGGGAGAAATTGCTGCAATATTTCCAACACAACCCACCCAAAGTATGACGTTCAAAGACGTTGATAGAGGTGAAATCTACTCACCACCAAAGTATGATGACATTAAAGAGTATGTGCAGATAGTTGAATCGACAGTTGCGGAGATGCCACAAATAGGTTCGAACAGGAACGGAAGGAAGGGTATTCTGGAGTGACAAAACGAATAGAAAAGAATGAAGATTTCACTGGACATTCATCAAATGGTGAAAGCATACTTATATTATAAATACGTTAAAATTATGAGCAAGTGTGCGTAAAAATATTTTTTATAATGTATGGCTTTTTTTTAGCTACAAAGAATGTTGGTCACCTCTTTCAACGAAAGCCAGTTGTGCCACTTGGTCGTTTGGATTTGGAAGCAGTCAGCGAGTCATCTACTCCGTCTTTGGAAGTAAAAGCCGGGCGTCGGAAACTTGCAGTGGCGTCAACTCAAAAGAAGCTCCGTCATCAACTCTCAAGACGTTTTAGTTTGGCATCTGGAGAAAGTGTTAGTCGTGATCGGGACGCAGGGTTTCCTCTTCGGAAACGAAGTCTGTCTACGGAATGCAGCACTAATTTGAAGCAGTCAAGATCTGGAACCCCAGTCTGTAAACAGCCCCGTCATGAAGATGCCGGGCAACAACTGCTCAACGGAGTAAATCATATCATTTCAATCAATCGGCACTGAAAGAAGCTGTTCCAGGGACGAGCAGACTTGGAATGAGTGAAAGAGGCAGCTCTTCCGCTTGGACTCCTAAACTGCTTCCAGTAATTGAAACCGAAAACGACTCAACCTCAAACGGATCAGGTGGTCCTCCAGGTTCAAGGAAAGTACAAGATGTGTGCAAGGAACTGAATACTCTCAATATTCGTGGCTACGTTAATGATGTAGATTAGTGATATACTTGTAAGGTTTAGAAATTGACTGGGAAATATTATGAATTTACATTAGTATAGCAGCTAAGATGACTTTTAATATAATAATAAATAGTTTGCGGATGATAGTTGAATGTATTCATAGAAATATACTGTATAAATATTGCCGGGGTGCAGTGAGATAATAAAGCTTAATTATGACGAGACGGTGAAAGTAAACTAATGATAACCTCGGTATATGAGCATTGTTTTGTGGACATTCCGAAATATACTTGGACACTGAGAGACAACAATAAAAAATTTAAATATAATAGTTAGTGCATACAAGTGTGATTAATAGTTTAACATGAATATGAATCAAGTTATACTATTTTTTGATAAATCTTACAACGCATTAACTTGTACGGTTTTTTTTGAAGTAATTTTGCATTGCCCTGAACAGTTTAAAAGCTGATCTGCAATGTATCTTGCATATTCCATTTTGAAGTTGAATCAAAGTCAGTTAATTCTCGTCTGACAAGCGGTTTATTTGCATTTCAGACTAACTACATGTTAAAGCTACAAATATTTATTAAAAATTGCGCAGGTATTACCAATCATTGAATTATTACCAATTATGCAAAAAGATATAAAATTTACCTGAACAAAAACAGACCGGATAAGTATTTTGGTTGTGTACACCTTAAGCAGAGCTTTCTTTGACGTTACAAATTCTGATTTTCAAACACTTTAAAGTCATCAAAACTACAATTAACCCAAAAATATACTAACCTACGAATTATCGACTAACATTTAGCAACTATAAAGCTGACAGTTAAAAGTCACACAGCGAATCCCAAATTGATAAGCACACTCGCATTGAATTTACAAGAGCCAAACCACTGACAATTGGCTTGACAAAAACTAATTGTACAGCAAAACATTTCACCATAACTTTGTTTTAAACAAATATACATCAATATTTTTCAATCTCAATTCTAAGACGTTTTTAAATCACACACTACGTAAACTGTACAAAATATCCACTAAAGTAAATACAATTCAGTAATAGAAAACTGATTTAATATAAATCAAGCGCTTCCATGTGTCCATAACGTTTTAAATACATTTTACAATCACCTTTACATGCAGAAGCACATCAACTTATCAAAACTGGTACTACAGTACCTTTACGAAAAAATAAACTTACGACAATTCTCGGCTCCGCACAAACATTTCGTGTTTTTGCGCGCTGGAGACTCTTTCTCCACTTTTTCTTTTTCATTCTCCTCTTCTGACTGTGATTTCGATTCGGAGAGTTGTAAATCGTAATCGAATGTGAGTTCCTCGTTCTGTAAAATACAACACACATTATTATTAAGAAATATTAGCAACTTCCATTTAAATGTATTAGTTTTGAGCGTTATAAAGCTTTTACCCTACGAATGTCCCTCAAGGCAAACATGGCCAGTTTAGGAAGATTGACGTCCAGGCAATCACCCCACACGGCGTACACTCCGAGATTCGGGCTGCAGCTGTGGTTTATGAAGTGAGCGACCTTCCCATACTTGGATGCATCCACCGAATAGGGAAAGTCGTCAGTGTCATTGAAATCCAAATCAAAGAGATATGTACATCCAACCTCGTCATAGTCTTTCCCTCGACGCTCCGCTTCATCTGATTTGATCACTTCGCCCACGTACAAAGTCACAAATGTCCCTTTCTTTATCGACTGCAATTTCAGAAACGAATATTCAAAATTAGTTTGTAAAATGAAATCAGAAGAATTTAACAATCAGCACCATTAAAGGCTCTGAATTTCTACCTTTAAACATTTGACTCCCCATCCACATCCATTGCTTGTGCGGAAAATACAGAGTTTGTGGTCGCTCTTTCCATCCTGTACAACTCTGTTTGCACATTCAGGGCCGCAATTACATTTGGAGTTACACTCAAAGATCGGATTTCCTTGACGCACCTTCACTCTGCAATTAAAGCAAATACATATATTACATTTCAAAATGTCTACTACCATCATCATTTACACAAAACTACTGTTCCAGGTTTAAAAAGGTACAACTGGTACATACAAGTCAATGCTAACAACTCCCTTTCTATTACAACGTTCCATTTACATATAGCAAAACTTAAGGGAACTCAACCCTTGACTACTAACAGCACCATATTCCCTGCTGCTTTCCCTCAGAAAAGTTGCATTGCTCATCACGGGCAGTAAGATTCATCCTTACGATTGCTGACTAAGCCCCCAAGATGTTGACCTGGTTGCTGATTGTCTATATTTGAAGAATATAGTACACGGAATGATTGCATACATTAAGCGAGAATCCTAATTTCTACAAAAAGAAAAGGGAGGATGGATCAGCTCATAATCAATACGGGCATCATGAGATAATACAATATCAAGGGTTTAGTTTAACCAAGTCAAGTTGATTTTACCTTTTTGTGACACTGGTAGAAAATCTCCTCAAAATGCATGTAATTAGTCTTTTTCATTCACATACTTCTGGTACAGGAAAATGCCATGAGTGCCCAATGGGAAATCGGCTGAGTATGAATATCACAAGTACCGAGTTAAAGGTGTCCATGCTTTGCGATTTGGAGAAGTAACCAATGTAACTCACGGAAACCAGTAACGTCGGATGTTATATGCAATGTCGCTTAACAACCTTTTGTATGCATTTGAATATCGAGAAAATTGGTACAACCACTGACAGGGATCAAGTTAATTGTCTATACCCACTACTTGATTTATTTCATAAGGATTTGCTAATCATTTCAACGACTCAATTCATGTCTGGAAAATTCAAAGATTTGATTTGAGAAAAGAATAAAACTAACAATTATTTCCTGAGCAGTTTCAACTATTTAACAATTTCTTAATACTAAACTAATTATCCCTAAAGTATTCATAAACTTATCTCGTTATTTAAAGATTTAACTAAGGAAATAAACTAAATTCATATTTAAGTAGGGAACTATGTAATCCAAAAGATAATTTACAAAATCTAATAACTACATTGGTATAATCTTACAATAAAATTCATCCAAACTTGATCAAAACTTGCAGATATAACAAATATTCAAATACACAACGCCGTTTCCTTTTATACATACATTTCATTTTGTCTTAGCTGGTGTACTTAATCTATTGTTCTCTCTGGCTCTTATCATCCTCGCTGCTGGAAGGCTCTACATCATCATCGTTGCTTCCAGCTGCATCTGCAGTACTGCTGCCATTATCAGTTGATTCACATTCATCACTGCTGCTGCTGTTTTCTTCTTCATCATCGCTGCTGATTTCTTCCTCATCATCGCTGCTGCTGCTGTCGGTTGCTTCATCAAAGTTGGAAATAAATGCCTGGATTGCTAAAGGTTGACACTGATCGCCTTCATATCTTTTCTGGGATTGACGAGAACTGAAAAGAAACAATATTCATTCAAGATTATTATATTTATCGCAGTCAACTGTAGTTATAAAATGAAGTAACCAATCAATATATTCAACGCGAATTCTTACTGAAATTCACGACAGTGTCGATAAAACAATGCCTTCGTTGGGAAAGAAAGCGCGCATCTATTGCAACCGATGGCAGATTCCTCGTCCAGTGTTATTTCATGCACATTGACCAGGTGATCTTGAATAAGCTGTGTCCGTGAATCCGTTTTCTGCACACCGTGCAGCAAAATTTGCGATCAGTGTGATATCTGATGTGCTTCAAAATGCTGTGTCTAGACTCCAAAGTAACTCCACAAACGCACCGAAAGGAGTTAGGTGCTGAGTTCAATACATCCTCAGCGTGCGACGGTCCAGGCTTGAGAGCAACAGCACCATCGTTTCCGCTGCCAACCTGAAATGTCAGGAAAGTTGGAGAAAAGTCATTATTAAAACACCAAACTTAACTATAACTTTTTAGAGAAAGAGGGAATTAAAATTAAAAATGACTCCTACTTTGGTTTGGAGAACACTACAAGTTACTGTAGCTGGACTGCATGATTTACTTGAACCAGGAACTGCGACTTCTGTGGCTCTGCAATGAAATTTTAGCAGTAGATGAGGAATAACAGACAAACTAGTTCAATCAAGGAAAATGTTGGTAAAATGTATTGGTATACCTTGGCATTTTTCGAATTGCACGGTGGAGCTGATGTGCTGAGCGATTTGCCTGGAAATGCCGAGTTTAGCATGGCCACCTAAAATTGAAAAATAATACAACCGAATCAACATGATTTTTAAAAAACTAACAAGCCACCATCGTTTTGAAGTAATTCCTCACCTTGAAGACAGTCATGTTTTGGGATGTTGTAACTGGCTGCTCAGATGACTTGCCCAATTCTGGTTTCCCATTTGAGACCTGTAAAACGACACATAATTACAAGTCAAAGGTTGTTTACTGCTAAATCTATTGTGATAGTAAGAGCATGATGTTGACTTTCACTTACTGATTTTATGGGGCGATTTGTAACAGTTCCAGTGTCACTTTTATTCGCCTTGCTGTCATCTCCTTTATAGCTGTGGATGCTCGTGTCCAATTGGATCCTCCACCTCCATTTCTTCATCAGATTCAGATTCGTTCAAACTTTTGGGAATGAAATCAAGCTCCCGTTCAATAGCAGACAGTTGTTTCTTGGTATTCTCTAGCGCGGATTGAATTCGATCCTTTTCCATACGAAGCGCCTGGTTGTCGCTCTCAAGTATCCTCAAAACCGTCCGATTTCCAATCAAAGATGCTCCCAGTTGCACGTTGGCCTGTCGCAGCTTTACGTTCCCTTCAGCAGCTTTCAGCAAGTCTTCTCTCAAGGATTGTCGACTCTGGAGGATTCCTCTTCCTCCAGTTTTAAGGCAGCAAGCTGACGTTGAAGGTTTTCCAGTTGCTCCTCCTTATCTGCAATGGCTCGATCTTTTTGTTGCACATCCTGTTGGAGTGTGCTTACTTGTTTGGTAGCCGAGGAAAGTTTTCTGCGCCAGGATTGTAGACGGTCGATGGCACACGCCTTCAATCTCTTTGCAAGACTCATTTTCAGTTCTACTAGCAGTCTTTGCTGTAAAGCGATGGCTGGTCGAATTGACAATTTCGGAAACTTTCGCTTGGAATTTGAAATTTGAAGTTGACAATTGACTAGGCTCGTAATAGTTCTTCTTCAACGAGTCAGGAAGTGAAATGAACATCTTGCATTTTTCAGCCTTTATATAGCACCCGGTGACCTTGATTGGATAGGCAAGACGCTTCATACGCATACTCCTTTATGTGGTTGCCCTCAGAATTGAGAGGTCAAAAGTTCAATGTCAATTTCTGTGCATACTGTCTTGATTATGAGAATTTGCATAAGCTGTTCATGCCCTCAGCGGTATTCTTTGATTTGTTTATAATATTTATGGTATCTTTCAGTCTACACAAACTGCAACCATTAGAGACTGAAGGAATTCCTTATCTCAATAGAATCAACGAATAGAATGAAATTACATGCTAAGAATGCAAAATTATAAGTCAACTCAACCTTACACTTCTCTTTCAAGAGAACCGGAAGCTTATATTTTGTACTTCATATTATTCATAACATGAACAATCAATTTCGTTCGCTTCAACTGCTTTATAACGCAAACTATCACGTACTTCAAGCCATTTTCATATTGTTGTCGATTTTGAACCTTGCAAAGCCGTAATTGAAAACATAAAACATATTGAAAACCTGAACATTAATGATTGATATAACAGGTTTGTTAAACTTTAGTGAGTGATTCTCCTGAAAATAGAAAAAACACTCTTTTTTGGTACGTGATGCAGTATAGCTTAGTTGCCACTAGAAACCAATCTAGAAAAGGTGACTCATTCTTCAATCAGAGCTTGAATATTTATTATTGCTCGAATCTTTGCTTGAATTTCTTAAGAAAGTAAATGGGGTTTCAACCCGAAATTTGCTACGTTAATCAACGATCGCAAATCAATAATCCTACCATCATCATCGGTTACCCAAACCAGTCGAGTTAAATCCGAGGTGTCGATTTGCATTTCAGCTTACACCAGCTTTCCACTAACTTTCATATGCAACATGCATTATTTCACTTTTCTGGCAAAAATCTTTCCTTGCCCGAAAGAAATGCATTTGTAACTGGGGTAACTCGAGAAAACTTTGAAATAATAAGTTTTACAATGCACGCAAAGCCCTACGCACACATTTTGGTGTCGACACATTTCCAAGAAGCTGGCACTCGCTTATTTAACCCTTAGACTGGCAATTGGATCAATTTACTAACTGCATCATGTTTCGTTTCATTCGTTTAATTGTGGGGTTAAAAAGGAAAAGATACTTTCCGAGTCTGGCTTTCTACCGTGGGCTTATTGGCGGACCAGATTGCAACAACGTCAACTTTTAAAGAAAATAGAAGCAGTGTCGCTCTCATTTATTGGTGCTTGTGAGTTTTGGGTCTGTGACGCTGAGTCAGTTCTATAAAGGAACTTTCTTGATACCTTTCCCGTGTTCTACAAAATAATTGCGAATTCTAACCCAACTCGTTGTTTTCAAAGCCAACGAAAAAGAGATGGAACTGCATTCTAAAAGAGAGTACTTCCCCGTGCTCCGGAATAACTCGTAAATGCATAAAAGTATGAGTAGGCTGTAGAGATCGAACCAGAGACAATGCGACAGTTAAATTTTAATAAATCAGAGGGTTTTGGGTAGCTACGAAACAACTTAAAAATTCAGTTCAGATGATCAGCATCTCCATTAAAATTCCCACAACGTTTTTAACTTTCATTTCAGAATAAACCTTTCCCAATTGAAACTCCGGTTCCGTCACGTTTTTAAGTATTTAAAATTCGTATTGTTATGATTTTTATTCGGTCATACGATGAACTGATACAAATGTTTTAACACAGCATTAAAATCTTCTCTCCACAATACAAGTATTTTATCTAAAGTAATTCAGGAATTAAATCTTTTAAAAACGTTTAACTATCTAAAACCCAGGCTCACACGGAAAAGTTCATGGTGTCAGATTGGTGTTCACATTTGGTGAGTTGGGTGGTAATTCGAAACATCGTTGAAGGAGGTTGCTGCACGTCCTGCACTTGAGTTGCACCCGCTCTGTGGTTAAAAAGTCAAAGGCAAAAATCAGTTGAATTGAATATCTTCAAAGGAAGCATAGAATTAAACTCAGATCTGGCATTGCTTACCCCAGTTAGTGATTTTTTTCTTGTTAAAGACAGAAAGATAAACTTTTCCACACTTTGGCACTTGTGCGGAACAGGTAGCTCCTGCCTGTAATCAATAGTCTCCCAATCATCCTCAATCCATGGAATCGTCCATCTGACCAGCTGGCAGTTTCAGTTAATCGGGAATGCTCCAAAGGCAGAGGCACGTCCCCAGAAACACTGTCGTTCCCTCCAAATCCATCCACTGTTCCAATTTCCTTCTTTTGAATTTGCGGTGGGTTGTTGTCCAGCTGCAACTGCAAGTCATCAGAAGGGTCCACTTGTTCAATTTCGTAAGTGATGGCGTCGTCTCCTTTCTTCAGTTCGAGCACGTTTCTCTGAAGCTCTTGTCGTCCATCGTAGGCAACACTTGAATCCCGTAAGAAACGAGGTTCAGGGATGTTGTAGAAGCAGGAACTGTGTCAGCACTCATATTGTCAACCTGAATTCCACAAAAACCAAACCCGAATGAATAAAATGAACACAAATATCACTTTATGTTAGACACAGCAGAATGAAACTCATATGCAAATACCTTCAGCTTTGGATGTACGCCCGTTTTAAAATAGTCAACTAGTCACACTTTGCAATTTCCTTTTTATTTAAACGAAATGTTTACACTGCGCTGTCACAACAAAACTCCTTTTGTGGAGAGTGTATTGGACAAATGATGACAATGATCATCTGGTTCTCGTTATCTTTCCTCAGCGTCAGCCACTATGATGACTCGCTGCTCTTTGTAAGCAACGGATAACATTATGCAGAAACTGGTTCGTTTTTTGCAAGCGCAGAAACATTTAACACCTACTTACAATTGATTCATCTCAGTCGGAGCATAGCTAGCAAGCCTGTCGTAGTGAAGAATATCATGTACGACGACTTTACAACTGAAATGGTAACTTATGTTATTATATCCCTGCAGAATTTTAGAGTGGAAACGCCAAACTGCTTTCTGCCACAAGTATTGGTATTCCCCTGGAAAGAAATTGTTGAAAAAAAATCAGTTCAAGGTGGGATGTGTGCTATGTAAAAGTATCTCATAATAGAGATAAGGAGATGGTGTGTAAAATGATATGAGTCGGTCGCTCAAAAAAATGGGAGCGTGAAAGTTTTGTCATATATTTTTCCTATTAAATTAATGCTTAAAACATCAGAGCAATTAAGATATTTCTAACGAAGGACGAGTGAGAAGAGGCAAAACCAAAGCATGACTTGATTATTCAATGAAAACCAGAGTGTATCTCTCATTGCCCCATTTCACAGTTTTGCTAGCCTCTGTAATGACCTGTGTTTATTTAAAATCCGAACAGATGCAGACAGGATCGATAATAATAGACTTAAAATTTGAATGAGGTGTGCAACTATTAGGAGAATTCTGATGTAAGCAGCAATAAGAAAGAATTTTTCTTCTATAAGAAATCAAGGAGTTACATTTTATGTACATGTTTGAGTACACATTATGCAAAGTCAAATTGATTAAGAATTAACTGCATGAAGAATGTTTAAAACCATCAGTTAACACAGCGCTGGTGCTCCGTGAACTAAAATAAAACTTGGCCAGTTGGATGACATCTTGGAAACAGCGATAGAGATTGATAGTAATAGAAACGCAAAAGCAGAATTGATTTGAATGAGATGGCTCTGTTTTTAATGGAATTTATTTATAACAGCTTTGTGAATGACAATTTATATAAATACTTTAGTTTTTATAACAGTACATGCTTCCATTAGTAAGGTTTCGACCTACAACTTGTGCGATGAACAAATAAAAATTATAGCAGAGAAGCACGTTGGATCACCTTACCACTATGTTCTTCCACAGTTTCTCATTCAGCCTTACAGTTCTTTGCTCTCTGAAGCAAGTCCATTTCAACCATCGCAGCATCAATTTTACAATAAAGTTGACATGACTTCCTGCTTGCTAACGGTATCGACTGTATCAATACCACGTTGTTTTCAACAAACTTTGTAGATCGGGCAGCATTCCCTTTCTTTAGAATTGGTAACAAATTCAGGAGAAATATTCTCATGT
>LJIJ01003373.1:0-19437 GCA_001718145.1 Orchesella cincta | reverse complement strand
ACCAAAGCCATACTAGCCATGCATTCCTGAAAATGTGTGGATTTCGGAGAAAGCAAAGTTGTTCGTAGTTCTAAAGCCCTTATTGGAATTATCCTCAAGCAGGAAATCTCGGTTGACTTCAACGCAGGTGCAAAAGAATGTAATCAAGAACCGATCTTTTGTCAACATTTTTTCGTCTGCGCTAATGGAGCTTGCCTCAGCCTGGGAAGGAATATGTACCACCTCGTTTCAGATCATAGTCCTCTCCTCAACGGAATCTTCTCCGTGCCAATCAACCCGACTTTTAGTGACGTGAGTGCTGCGCTGTCCCTGAGTCGCGATTCCGAGCGAAACCCACAAATGTATTGAGCGCTGTCTTCTAGCCTTAACACGCTCAAAATTAGTCTCGAAGTGGTCTCCGAGTAACTCTATTCAATTTTGGGAAGGGTTCGCTCAATGCCCATTTGGAATTCTGCGTGCCTTGGCAATTCCTCCACCACCCTCAAAACCTCTATTATCTCTTCAGTAGTAAAACTTCGGGTCAATCAGCTTCGTTCAAATCTTGGAACGGGGTTGACGAACTCAAGCTCATCTCCTCTTCTCCCGTCATTCGTTGCACCGCTGCAGAAGTCATGTACCGCATAATTGTGTGCAGACCCCCTCTTCACCTCAGAAAACAGCTTCGTTTTCTCGGCAAGAAACACATCCCAGCAACTCAGTTTGGGTTCTGCATTCATTTGGGCCCTACTTCAGATCGGTCGACAACTTTTCAGGCTCGCATGTTGGGCCTTGCTCAGGCTTGTCTTGAAACTTGTGAGCACCACCCCCCCTCTCCTCGTTGATCTCGACAATCACCCGCTTTCAAAAGGTACACTTCTTGCTTTCTTTTTTATGCCCGAGGGCTACTCGCATGAACACGCTCACACTTACTCCGTTTCCACAGGCTGTGACGTGCGCTGGCTATAAGAAATTGGGGCGAAAAGGACAAAATGCGCGAGGTTCAAACAGGGCCTTAGGAAAAAGTGTGCATAATGTACACACGTGTGCTGAGCAGAGCATAAGGTATAGGAAAATCACATGCTATTATTGTTTATCTTGAGTTTTTGGCGAGTTACTGTTGATTTTTAGCGAGTGGGTTATCACCAGTTGATAAGAAGATGAGGAAGTTAAAGTATCAGGACCAGAACTGCTCAAGAATGTGGATTTCATCAACTGTGAGGCAGATGATAATCTCCATGAGGTGAAGGTGGTGAAATAATATCAAGTCCGGAAGCGAGGGGTTTACACAAGTTTTTCAGTGTTTTTGGGGTTATCACCGGTTGATGTGGGGATTATGAATGAGGAGGAATTTATGGAGTTTTTCGTTGTTTTTGTTTCAGTTACAACAAATTATCAAGGAAGATTCGAGAGATGGCCGGGAGGATCAAGGACTTGGCCGAAAGCCAACTTCAGGATCTGGAGTTGCTGGAAAATGGTAGATAACCGTCCTCACATACTTGTTGATAGACAGGGAATGAAAAACTGAGTGCAAATGAGTTTTTTGTTGGGTTTGAAGGTACACAATGGGGTCGATTCCTGCCAGAGACACTCTCGAGCATGGTGACAACGACAGCGCCTCCTCTATCTGTCGCCGACGCCTCCCCGTCGTCATGGTCCGAAACAGGATGGCCCAGACTATTAAGGAAGCTGTCAAGTTCATTGATAAGGTGACGAATCTAGAGTTTTTTGGTGACGGGAACCCTCGAAGGCTTTGCGACCTTGACTAATGTCTCCGCCATCAAGAACCACGTGTTGGAGTACAACGGAACGGTTCCCGACATGAGTAACAGTGGCCACAGTCCCCGCAAAATCAAGCGTGTTGAGAAGGAACCAAACAGAGGAGCCGCTTCTGATGATGATGACCGACAAGAGGGGATGGACGAAGGAACGCGGCAAGCCCGCCGACATCGATGAGTACCACAAGGAACTGAACGAGAAGGCTCCCAAGGAGGTCGGTCGAGACAAAGTACTAAACTCCGGAAGCCGAACTACGACAAGCAGGCGGCGGTGATCGAGAAAATCTCCAATATCTGGGTAAATGCCATCATCAACCATCCTCAGATCTTGATGCTTGTTGTTGATGAGGAGGAGAACTGCCTCCACTCTCTGAAGATGCTGGAGGTCGAGGAATTTGAGAAAGGGTTCCGAGTCAAGTTCATCTTTGATGAGAACCCCTTCTTTGACAACGGGGAGCTCATCAAAGAGTTCCAATTTGGGCCGAATAGTGAGCTTAGTGAATAGTGAACTATCCTCATGCGCCTCTACCTCAAAATCCCCTCCAGAGACTAATCTACCTCACTTTCATTCATTTTTCTAGGGAGGAGGGTGAACAAGGAGAAGAGGGCGTCGTTGTCGAAGAAGAGGAGGAGGTCATGGACGAAGAAGACGATGATGCAGTCGGAGACGACGAAGAGGAGGATGATGACCAGTGAGCCACCCCTTGTCGCGATCACCGGTCACCTTTTACACAAAAAAAACGTGGTCTTGTTGTTCGTCAGTCGTCGCTTTTTAATTAAGTAATATATTTAGTTCAGTTCAAGCCAAGTGGTTGGTTTGAAGGACGCTGCGTGTTATGCTACATTACACGCTCGCGTCATTGAGTAAAACAGGCTACGCGGTATCCATTTTGCCAATCTCACGGCATGTAAATTTTGAAACTTCATAAGCTGTCAGATTTTTTCCGCCCAAACCGTCTACATAAATGGTTCCAAACGGCATTAGATTCATAATTGGCAAGGCGTCATTTCTATTTAAATTCAAGCTGTAAGACGTTAGGGGGAAAAATTCTTATGAGCATTCAATTTTGCACTTGTTAACAGCTGAAAGTTTCGAAATTTCAAAATTTTAATTTTTTTTTCAAGTCCAGTTTATGCTAAGAATCCGATAATTAAGAATAGGAAACTTATAGCATTTATGCGCTGTAGTTCTTCTCAAACAAATATTTATGCATCAATCGTGGAAGGTTAAGCTCCATAATATCAGCGGTAGGCGCTCAAAAATTAAAATTTAAAAGTCGCTATCGAAATCGCCATTAAAACTGCATTTATAACGCAATGTTAAGGAAATCGGTGACTTGAGTGCGTAAATTCAACCAACTTGGCTTGACTCATTTTATATTGATACTTACCCAGTTTATTGTTCATCTTATCTCTTACTCTTTATCGTTTTTGTGGCTCTTGAACTTTGAGTAGCTCCTCTTTCAAACTGGTTGGGTTGCCTCTGTAAATTTATCTTAAGATTTGATTGATTGGCTCCTAAATTAAGTTATGATGATTATATTTTGACCACCGTATTTCTCTGTAGAGCTGTGTATTATGACTTGCAGGTTCTGATTTTGATTTTTGTGTCGGAAATAAAACTAATCAGGCAACAATAACATCTTTTCTCTCTTAACTAAAACCACTCACATCGTAATTTACCTAGGTTAAAGCTAGTTTGTAGCTAATTAAGGTCGGTTTTTCAGTTTGTTAGTTGGATGAGAGGAAGAAATTGATTTTTTGAGATAAAAAGCATGAATTAGATTATAAATACGTTGTAACTAAGATAAGATACAATGGAGAGAATGAGAAGGCTAAATATGAGACGAGGAGATGATAATATGATGATGAGCGTGAATTTTTTGCGATATTTCGGAATAAAATGGAGAAAAATCAAAGAAAATTGTGTCTTTTTGTTTATTTTATGGGGTGGTAATCATGAGGGGTTGTTTAGTGAGTTGTGGTGCGTTTGAGTCCTCAAGGCATAGCGACTAGGCTGAGTTGCGCGGCATCTCTCCCATTCACTTTGCTATTGAGCAGGTTGCCAATGAGGGCTAAGTGAGGTTGGCACTGCACTCAGCCTCTGAGCATCGAGCAAACACAAAAAGCACTCTCCGGCTTCTTTCCCAATTTTCTGTACTCTTTCACACTTTTGTGCTCTCTCGGCTCACTGAACATCATCATTCACTTGCTCTCCGTGTTTTTCGTCACCTGTGCCACTTCTAACTTATTTAGTTTGCTGCTTTTTGCCAGTTTTACTGCTCCACTACAGCCCAACTGAACGAGGGTTAGTCACTACTCAAAATTGGTGAGTTTTTACGCAAAAAATGGGGGGTTTTGTGAGTTTTTTTCGACGGAAGAATGGTGTGTTGTTGTGCACAAAAGGAGCAGTTGAGGCATTATTTTGTTTGAGTGTTTTGTGCTTTTTCTGATGAATAAGCAGTTTTTAATTAGTTTGAACCCTTTTTTCTTCCAGTTGAGAGTTTCCTATGGGCGTGTGAAAGTTTACCAAGTTCTGTTCCGAGGTGAAATATAAAGGTGACGTGGAAAATTGAGTTTTGAAGGGATTAAAAGGAGGTGACTGGTTGAGTGTAGTGTTTTGGGGATTGGATTGTGTAATTTTTTGCTGTGTGTGGATCGTGTTTTCTTTCAGTTTTCGAGATGCAGGTACCAGCCGCCGCCAGTCCCGCTGTAAAACAATGCGGTGTTGAGAGAGGACCCAACGGAAGAGCCGTATCTCGGTCAGACTCGACTATCTTCCGGCATGTAGGTGTACCGGTACACTGCCAGGTCACCTATCCAGGTCACCTACCCCGGTTCACTACCAGTACTACCAGTCACCTACCCGGTCACCTACCAGTCACCTACCGGTCACCTACGCAGCTACGGGTCCTACCAATTTTTTTTTCAGAAAATGCAAAAACGTACTATAGTATTTACAAATGACTGTACGCATCATATATGACTCAAAACGTAGAAATAAATCATGTTACGAATCTTGACAGGTTTGAATATTGATACTCATTTTTAGATAAAAGATTGTTCATAATGTGCTTTCACTTAGTCTGAACGGCTCCGAATAGAAAAGAGACGTAATTCAAATACGTATACTCGTAATCCCGTTTATCCAATTGTAATCGTGTTGACATGTGAAATACTTATCATACTAGACTTCAGCATACGCTCCACGTATGGATGGTTCTAGATAAATGCATGTGCTAAAGATTTTCCATGGGTTTCGAAAATATGTTAACCATGAAACGCTTCTTCCAAGCCCAAACGAAATATACCAAATACCCTATCAATTCCCCCAACCACGGAACCTATAAACCAAAAAATTTTAGCCAATATTTTTTACAATTTGAAAGAAATTGTAACAGCTTTTGACATTTAAAGAGCAGTTTTTCACGTTTATTTAGAGATTTTTCACATTTTTAGACCAAACTTTCCCGTCTTAGAGGGATTATGTACATTTTGAGAATGATTTTCGAAATTAGTTTAATAATTGCATGCTATTTTCAGTATTTTTATGAAATTTAAATATTTTGCCTGCATTTTTGTTGCACTTCAATGCTTAATTACAGCGGCACATTACCTAGCCCGTTGTGTCTGAAATTTGCTCCTTTTTCCCTTCCCCTTCCTCCCCTCTCGTTTTTTTCCTCCCTCACTCCCTTCCGTCTCTCTTTTCCTCCCCCACTCCCTTCCGTCTCTCTTTTCCTCCCTCACTCCCATCCGTCTCTCTTTTCCTCCCTCACTACCTTCTCAAGTGAACTGAGGGAGTGAAAAAGTGAGCTCATGTAGGATTTATATATGATTGGATCTATATCTAAAAAATTGATTTCATTCACAAACATAAATTTCAACTCCCGTCAGCTGATCCCATATTTGTTAAACATCACTTTTTCTTTTACACCCAACCAACAATCTCAATTCTGCATTAGACAGCTGTAAAGTCAACGTCTTCGTTTCTAACAGGACACGCCAAGTGGGAACGAGAAAAAATATACGGGTAATTTTAGCATATATACTTTTTCCATTATTTTTTACGCTCGTCGAGAAAGTAAACGGAATTATATTGTCTATACTTTCACATCTTCCAGTTCCGGCTCCAGGATCAAGACAACGCATAATTTAATAGTTTTCTACTAAGGCTCTACCCACAGAAAACCTATCACCATCGACATTCCGTTTTCATCTTGAGGTTCAAGGCACGGCAGCTCATTCGAAGATTTTTATTATCCAGTTCCACGATGTTCACCAAGGCTCAGATAAACAAGCGGAACAGTCAGCTGTAGTATTTTCTCTACGCATTTCCTGACATAAGAACTCGCTCTTTTCCGATTGCTTTAAGCTTTCTTTTCTAGTTCAGTTTTCATCGTCCTTGCTCAAATAAACCAGAAGACATTATTCTTGGATTATTATTCCAGCCACAAGTACGGTTTAACCACAGAAAACCAGAAAGTGAAAGCACTGTAGAGAGGAAAGTGTGTGGTTACGAAAATGGCCGATAAGTTCCCACAACTTTCATTAACAGCTAATGATGTCTATAAGTTATTTGAGGAGCCTCCCTTTGGACTGATTGAGTTTGGACGACGCGTAAGCACAAAACTGGATGCCTTCAGTTTGGCGGTACATACTGGTCTGATAAACATAACAGTTCCACCAACTTGTATTTGCGGAATAACGATGCGGTTAGTTCAGAGAACAGGGAAAGCTGAAAATGCGTATCAGGGGTTTGAGTGGCAGTGCGAGCGGTCGTTGAACGGACAGCGGTGTCGCCACGCCCTTACTATCACCAGTGGATCGTTCTTTACTGACGTTAGGCTTCCATGGATGAATGTTTGGGACCTTTGTCTACATTGGTTTTTCCGAACTCCTGTTATTGCAGCAGGAAATCAGGTCGGCTGTGGCAAAGATGCAGCTTTGGATTGGTATTCATTTTGCCGGCAAGTGTGCTACGACGTTGTTTCGGAAATGGATACGTGTATTGGGGGAGAAGGTCTACATGTCGAAATCGACGAAACTCACATATTCAAAAGAAAGTATCACAGAGGACGACAATTAGCTGCCGAGCATGTGTGGGTCTTTGGCGGCATTTGTCGAGAGTCAAAGGAAGCATTTTTACAAGTCGTTCCCGACAGAACAGGACAAACTTTATGGCCAATCATTCAACAGAGAATTCACCCCGGAACCACAATAATGACTGATTCAGCACGAGTATACGCTTCACTTCATCAAGCCAGCAGAGGCGGTTTCGTTCACTATGCCGTAAATCACCGACGAAATTTTGTAGATCCGAATGATGCCAACATTCATACGAATACTGTGGAACGACAGTGGGGCTTACTCAAAGGAATGTTGACAGGCTGTATGGACGAAGAAAGATTAGAAATGTACTTGGGAGAATACGTTTATCGCCGGCAATTCTTTCAGGCGTTCAATACAATGGAGAAGCGAACATCAGGCAAGTTTTTTAAGATCTTTTTGGGCCACGTTAAGGAAATGTTTCCAGGTATTTAGGCTACATTAAGGTTATAACCATATTTATCACAGATTTTGTCATTTTCACTATCATAGACGATGATTTTGCACTGTCAAATAAACAAAACGATCGATGCAATATTGTTCAAATCTTTATTTATTTTCATATCTCTGAAGTATTGATCAATGCAATATGGTTATAAACTGAGTAAATTGAAATACTTATCGTTTATGCAGTTTTTTAATGTGGGTTGCAACGTTATCCGGTCTGCTGAATGTGTTTTTGCAGCCTGGGATCGGACATGGGAAGGATTTTGGAGGTAAATGACTTTCTTTACAACGATACTTCTGTTGTTTTGTACCATGAGTCTTTTGGCACACGTCGCATTTATGATCTTTGACTGTTTTTCGCTTGCGAGATAATGCCCTCTTGCAACCGCCTCTGCATGGCCTTGTTCTCCAATGGCTTCAAATATTTCACGGTCATCATCAACTTCCGCTTCCATCCCCATTCCCATTCGGCAAAGGTTCTATTCCGTTCAAAACTACCACGTTACTGGACCGCGAGTAGAGGGGTTGCTGATTTGTGATAACCGGTTCGCAAGGGGGTCCTTGACAAGACCTTCTTTCCTCATCATCTCTCTCCAACCTGGCATTGTTACTTTGTCTCTCATTGCTCCTTCCCAATTGATCATCCCCACGAAATATCTCATTGTTCCTTCCCAATTGATCATCCCCACGAAATATCTCATTGTTCCTTCCCAATTGATCATCCCCACGAAATATCTCATTGTTCCTTCCCTCCCCATGAAATATCTCATTGCTCATTCCCAATTGATCCTCCCCACGGAATCTCCCGTAGCTCCTTCCAAATTGATCATCCCCACGGAATCTCCCGCAGCTCCTTCCAAATTGATTCTCCCCATGGAATCTCCCGCAGCTCCTTATTACTTCATTGTCCCCACAGAATCGCTCACGGTTCCGTCCCAATTGATCCTCCCAACGGAATCTCCCGTAGCTCCTTTCCAATTGATCCTCCCCACGGAATCTCCCGTAGCTCCTTTCCAATTGGTCCTCCTCATGGAATCTCCCGTAGCTTCTTCCTACTTCATCATCCTCACGAAATATCTCATTTCTACTTCCCAATTGATTCTCCCCATAGAATCTCCCGTAGCTCCTTCCAAAATGATCAACCCTGACGAAATTCTCACGATTCCTTCCCAATGGATTCTCCCTACGAAATATCTCATTTCGTCTCCCCAATTGATCATCCTGACGGAATCTCCCGCAGCTCCTTCCAACTTGATCGTTCCAACAAAATGTCGCAGGGTTCCTCCCAAATGAATCCTCCTCACAAAATATCTCGTTTCTCCTGCCAAGTTGACTATCCCCATAGAATTTCCCATGGCTCCTTCCCAGGTCGTGCATACTCCTCCCTTGATCCTCACCTTGGAAAAACTCACGACCACGGTGTTGGTTGTTCACAAAATGATCTCTCCCACAGCGGAGGCTGTCACCGTTAACTCCAAACTGATCCTCGCTCATGGATCCACCAGCGCGTCTCCGGATTTGCTCTCTACCATGGACTTGATAATAATGTCTTCCCATTCTATCTTCTCCTTGAAAGCCACTTGAGGCACCTTCTGGATCACCAAGTTGAGAACCAAAAGATTCAAATTCTACACGATCCGTGCCACCAAATGCATTGTAAACTGTTTGGGCTTGCTCATTTACATCTGAGTCAATCTCGCCGCATTCCGTTCGGCCCCCAACAGGAAGATTTTGACGACCTTCAGGTTCAACACGTCGTATTTCTAATTCATCCTCACTGGCTGATGCATTCTCGTCGTCTTCGTGGCCAACATGGTTATCACCACTCTGAGCATCCTCGTCATGGAAATCTGAATGCGTATTAAACCCAGGGCTTTCCACAGGTCTACTTATGCCAAGAGGGTTCTGAGGCGATTCATTTTGAGTTCCGACATGCTGGATACTTTGAGCTAGATTGGACCCCTCCGGGTCATCCAATGGAACCGCAAATGCTTCAATTTCGTTCCGATTTCCGATACCCATTCTGGAATGGGGTTCTATAAACCGAACTTCACCAGTGGACGATTGGTCCGGTACACCATTCCAAATACCCTTAACAGGTGTAGTCACTACACACCCTTTCAAAATCTTTCTACTCACAGCGTTGCAGGCTGGACAAATGTACGAAGGAGCGTTTGGGTATCCACGCAAACATTCATTGTGAATCCAATGACTTCCACACGAATCCAAGTCCAATCGAAGTATGTTTCCGCTCAAACCTTTGTTACAAAGGGAGCAGCTCAAACGCTGATTATCTGCCATTTATGCCAAGACGATTTTCGTTTCGGGCTCAGTCAAATTTGCAAAACTAACAAAAAGTATCAAATAATTTTATCAAGCCGTAATGAACAGATTTCATCAATTTTATCTATGTAAATAATTACCAAGTATTGCATTCGTTACCGTCCAACTCCAAAATTCAACCAACAGCGAGAAAATACAGCAGCAGTTATTACTGCACTTGTGTAACGCGCAGGTGATTGATTGTAAACCGGGGATTATGGCCTAAAAAGCTGCAGAAAGTTCTTCTGGTGTTTGGTAACGTATGTGAGAAAAAGCGTACGGACAATACCACAGCTGACTGCTCTGTTTGTTCAAAGAAGCCGCGTAGAATACGGGGAACTGGATAAAGGACCAAAACACCAAATAAGCTGCTCTGTGCTTGGAACCTTTTTTAATTCTGAATTTTACAAATGATTAGAACAATAAAAATTGCATAAACATTCGCAGCAACGACTACATGTGTTTTAATTAGTTAGAATCTTTACTAGGCGGAGCAGTTCAGATTAAGTGAAAGCACATTATGAAAATCTTTTATCTAAAAATGAGTATCAATATTCAAACCTGTCAAGATTCGTAACATGATTTATTTCTACGTTTTGAGTGATATATGATGCGTACAGTCATTTGTAAATACTATAGGTACGTTTTTTCGGCATTTTCTGTAAAAAAAATTGGTAGGTGACCCGTAGCTGGTAGGTGACTGGTAGGTGACCTGGTAGGTGACCTGGTAGTCTGGTAGGTGACCGGTCACCTACTGCCGGGAGATAGTCGAGTCTGACCGTACTACCCAACTTTTCTAGCGAAAATTGCAAAATACTCGTTTAACAAGCTCGTGTTTGTTAGTAAAAGAAATATGCAATTCCATTCAAAATCGGCTGCATAAATATGCATACCTTTCGAATTTAAATACGTAACAGAAAATTAATATTCGACTAGAATGATGTCCATGTCCACTGCATCATTGAATCATGTAAAACAAATCTCTGCTTTTCAAATCATGAAACACAGTGAAGCATCCGTATAAACAGGCTTCGTCAGTAGCAAAGTAAATAGACTATTTGTCTTCCACTCAAAAAATATCAATGAATTAATTATAACATCAGAATTGGTCGGACGACAATCATTTGAATTGAAGTATACAACCTAGCAGTAAAATTAAAAAATAATGAACAGGATTAAAATTCGGAAATTGGAGCTGCAACCAAATATACATTCTTTGGATTTTTATTGAACACAACACGTAGCATCCTTTTTTATAACTATCCATCACAAACAAAATCTTCCTGGGAACCCCCTTCCCTTTAAATGACGTGATTTGACATGAAGACAGACTTAGATGTGCGTCATTAGCTAGGATCGGAAAATAAGTTCCGTACCTACTTAACAAAATGTATCTTCCGAATTTAACACAGATAAAAGCTAGCTATTCTACCTTAATCAGCTCACTAATCTCATGAAGGGGGATAATTGGATCTGCTAATTTTCCATAACTTTCTAATCTAATACGTTTCTCTGATGTCTAAACGAAATTACTCAACGGCATGCGGGAAAATTAAATTTCCTGGGATAGCACTATTCAATAAATTATTCGTTGTGTTATACATTCTCCTAATAATAAAATTAGCTATAATCTCTGTGAAAGTTCCTGGCTTTATTGGCGTAGGAAAATAATCTGGTACTGCTAATTGCTCTCCTTTTTGTGTATTTGCGAATGACAAAACGTTGGAGAATAAATGAAAAGAGCGACTTTAGTTTATAGAGAGGTTCTACTACAACCCACACAACTAATTATTGTATTTTGTTTTCAATTGGAAGCTGTACAACAGGAAATGAGGAATGATGATAGCGAGAATGTTTCAAAGGTTTGTGTTAGACCTGAGCTCTAAATTAATACGGTTTCAGAGAAGTCGTAATAAGATGACTTTTAACTGTTTGTTAATGTCGAGTAAATCAATTATCTGATTAAAGTGTAAGTACGAAGATTCTGTCATTATCGCGGATGCGTAACTGGAAAGCTATTTTCGTTGAAAAGTCACCTTTTTGACATTAAACGCAAGGTTACAGCTCGTCTAACGCGTAATTTGGAGCGAGCTAAATATTTTGAATTTTGAGTACATTCAATTGCACACAGATTTTATAAATGCGACAACGACGAATCAACATTCCTGATACATCAACCACTCTGATCTTTTCACGCAGGAAGTAGTTCCGATCGCTGAAAGACAGATTTTGCAAAAAAAAATCGTAGTTATTATTATAAGTATTGCGACACAAAGTAAACAAAGGCACTGTTGTTGCCTCAGCACTACTTTGAACAGCAACAAAACGGTTTGAGGCAATATGTAATTGACTTTATTAAATGAACACAAATGTTTTCAAATATAATATAACTGAAATTACTTACAAGGATATATATGAAATTAGCTATAATACTGTGTCAAAAATAGATTCCATATGTGTAGATCGGTGGAACCAGCAATGACACTAATTATAGTCTATCAAAGCAAACAGCTCAAATCTTTAGGACAGCCAAAAGACAATATAATTACTGGTAAGTTAACTTTATATCAAGAGGAGAAAGGGTACCTTTTGGTATGATAGGATACACCGATATAAAAATAACAAAAAATGTTAAACAGATTAGAAATAAAACATTATGGCTTGTAACACCATATAGGCACCTACATCATTCCCACAACATTGGCCTGAACTGAAAATGCTCGACCGGGGAGAAAGTGTGGAAAAGCTCTCACAATGGGCAAAGATATTATAACTGAACAAAGCTGCTCACAGAATCAGTCAAGCTCCAGCATCTACCGAGGAAGGTGATCCGATCTTTTGTCTAAGCAATTGTTATATAACGTCGGAAAAAGTGAGAGGCTAAAAGCTATCAGTCATTTTACATCGAACATATTCTGCAGTTGTTTGGTTCTTGTTTATTTTTTCCTGTGACAAATTCCTACTCTCTAAAAAAATCATTTAAAATCAAAATATTTGAATAACAAAAGGGCAAGAAGAATATTTTTTCTGTGTGAAATTGAACAAAGTCAATATGGCTCAAAATTTGAATTCATCGGAACTCATAAAAACTGAAATAGATTCAACCATTGAAACCAACAATACATTCTTGCCAGAAGTTTTGATTCGATTGGAAATTTAACATTGGTTCCAACCCGAATGAGTTACCTCAAGATATGACGTTTAATGATGGCCATCGACTTGCGGTGATTGTGTGTCCGATATTGATGATTCTGTCGGCTATTGGAAATGTCACAGTTTTTGTGGTGATTGTTAGGTTCGTAATTCTATTTATTTTTTTGGATTTCTGCAAGCACGAATTGAGTTTCTTGTCTTTAACATTTCCAGACTTCGTATTAAAGGGAAAATCAGCCGAATTAATTTATTCTTGCTGCATCTCTCAATTGCTGATTTAATCGTCACATTTCTTATGATGCCGCTTGAAGTATGTTAAAAACATTTAAATAGTGATTTTTTTTCAGGCACATTTTAAACTTTCTATTGTTTTTACGATAATTAAGATCGGGTGGAACGCAACAGTTTCATGGGATGCAGGGGACTTTATGTGTAGATTCATGTCCTTCTTCCGAATATTTGGTCTGTACCTTTCCAGTTTCATGCTCGTATGCATCAGTCTTGACCGCTACTTTGCCGTACTGAAACCGCTTGGGATTGTGGATGCAAATAGTCGTGGAAAAATTATGCTTTCTTTTGCGTGGGTCGCAAGCATTGTCTGCAGTTTGCCCCAGGTAAACCAGAACAGCATCCTTGACAGTTTTATGAACACATCCATAATTATAACTTAGGGTTTTTATATTTATTTTCAAATTAGTCGTACTTTTTTCACGTGGAGAAACATCCGAAGTTCAGGTGGTACGAACAATGTGTTACGTTCAACTCATTTCCATCCCCAGAAGCTGAACTTGTCTACAACGTTTTTGGCTTCTTCTTTCTCTACGGATTTCCGCTTATAATGATCACATTTTGTTACTCTCGCATCTTACTGGAAATCTACCGTATCAACAGGCAGGAACGAAATGGTAAGCCGGAAATTTATAAAAATTCATGGAAATTTAATCATGTAATGTTTATTACGATTTTTCACATTAATAATAAGCACAGTTCGTTGTTTTAGAAAAAATTTTGATTGAAAAGCAGCACAAAATTAAGAATTAAAAAAACTTTCACCAGGAATGGGTCTTCGACTGGTGAAAGTTTAAGAGAAACTCATGTTCGACAACGTGTTTCATTTTTTAAAAGCTTGCTGATCCCAACTTTGTATTTGCAGAACTTTTTATCTCCCATCTTTCTTAAATATTTTCCATTTTAGGTCAACTGTTGCGCAGATCAAATATAGGAGCTTTGGCTCGTGCAAAGACAAAGACACTGAAGATGACTGTGATCATTGTGGCTACTTTCTTCCTTTGTTGGACTCCATATAACGTCATGTCCTTTTGGTAAGTGATAAAATAAAGTGGTTTTCCAAGAATATTTTGCTTTCAGAAATGTACAAAGTAACTGCAAGACCGAACCATTCGTTCGTCACAGAAATTCATCCTAAAGGAACATATTTAGATGAAAATTGAATTAAGGTTACAGCAAAAACTTGTGTAAAAAATATGTGCTAAATGTGTTTTTCGTAGGTACTGGTTCGATAAGAAATCCGCTCTGGAGGTAGATCCTCGTGTCCAAAAGGCATTGTTCATGTTTGCGTGCGCTAACTCCTGTGTTAACCCACTGGTTTATGGACTCTTTCATTTTCGTAGAAACAAAAATTCTATAAGTAATACTGGCACGGCTCCCATCACTCATCATGGAGAAAGGTATGTAGAAGAGTGTTGTATCCAGGTTTTTATTCCAAATCTCTCATCTGAAAGTAAGAACTGGCAAGGGTTTATGATATAATCTTATGTATATTTTGCAGCACCAGCTTCAAGTCAAGGGTCCTCAGGAAGTTTCAGTGTTGCCGAATCTGGCAGAGAAGAGACAGCTCTACAATGACAGAACTGGAAACGCAACCTCAGTTTGGGAATTTGAGGCACTGTGGCTCTTCCAATGTGACCGCACTTCAAACAACCAGACGGGATGGAACACTTACAGTTTGTCAAGCACAGCGAGCTAGTCCACTAAGCTCCTTAAGTCAGTTTAGAAACTGTTCTCCAAATCAGTTGACCCCTTGTCAGCCAAGCAGCTCGTTTCAAACCGTGGAATGGGATGGGAATGCAGCGCGAGTTGTTATTAATGCTGGGATTTGAACAGATATAAAAAATACGGTGAGCAAGTCTACTCAAGTTTAAATGTGGATGAAATCTTGTGAGCAGAACGAGATATTTGATTAAAGTAAATAGAATCGTACTCTTGAATTTGAAAAGTTTCATTACAGCACATTTTATTACAGTTTAAAATCATATTTCAAAATTTTAGTGTAAAGGATACCGTTTGAATAAATGAAATGGTTTTCAAATTTAATCGCACAAAAATTTCATCAGATTTTCTTTCGAATTTTTTACTGCGGCATTTGCATTATAATCCTCCTTGCTTAATATTTTATCATGAGCAATTCTACAGGAATAGGTACACAATCTTTTATTTCAGAATCAAGCATGGTTGCATTGACTTGTTTAGCATACAATCGAATCTTTCAGTGCTGTGCTACCTGTTCATGAAATCATATTCAGCATCCGAATATGAATAACAACATTTCCATTGCTACTTTAACACTACTATACTCTAAGAATTCCTGAAACCTCTCAATGTGAATGAAGTCTGGTCAATTACGTATATTTCGTATCCTTTGCGAATTGTTGTTTATTAAGTGGTGCAGCCACTTTATAAGAATCACTTTGTCTGTCACGAACTTTTACGTTACATGTACGTAATTTAAGTATATTTCCTGTACATTGTAACAAAGTCTCACTTTGCCTCATTTCAAACCGCGCAACTTAAAAATTACATTATCGTTTGGAAAAAACCACAATGGTAAATGTGAAATAGAGGAGGATACGCGATAATTTTGCAGCATGAGCGATAATTGAGGAGGCTACGAGATTGCAGTACATCAATTGAGTTTTTTATTAATCGAGACTTGACGGCGGATACATAAAAGTCATTCTACTCTACTCTTTTATATATTTATATTTTTTGGTGTTTTCAAACATACGCTCCTTTACTCGTTTAATCAAAATTTGGTGTTATCTTCTACCATCAGTTCAGCTGTGAATTTTTAAAACATTGTGAAGTTTTTTGTCAATATGGATATATCTGAGTGTTTATATATGTAGTTCCAAATTCATTATAAGCTTTGGATCGCTAATAATTTTACTTTACGTTCAGCGTCATATTATCCAAACCTCTAATGCACCACTTCTTTCCATCGGGCTTGCCGGGTTTATTTCAACACGGTTTCGTGCTTTCGTCTCGCTTGTTTTGGATACCTTTAAGTGTGGATACACGTATAAAAAGTACAGCATTCACTTAATATTCCTGGAGTCAGCTTGTTTTTAGACATACTTCGTGTGACAAAACGGGAACAAATAAATTCTGCTGTCAGGTAAATATAAACTAAAAGAACATATAGGGATGTTTCAGCAAACCTTACCGTCATAACATTTCCATGTAAGATTATCAGTCCCAGCTCGACGAAGATGTTTAGTTGCAGTTGGATGTAAACGTTGTCTCTAATTTCATGAAAATCAACAGACTTTATCATGAGCTATCCAACTTGACTAAATATAGACGGAATCTGATTTTTTCATGCAGAGAAAAGATAGGCAGTCAGTGCTCAGGGTCCTAATTGGGGGCGTAAAAAAGCCTCAATTAGCAGCCAAAGGCCCTTAATTAAGGTCTTTTAAAGTTTTGGTGTCCTAATTAGGGGATTAAGGCCCCCAATGAGGACCCTGAGCACTGACTGATAGGAATATGGTAAATGTCGTTAGTTATCCAAACTTTTGATAAAGCTTCTAGCTTCCAATACTAGCTTTAAAACAACTTGCCAAATGAAGACTACCATGAACAATTACAATCCAATGGGTCGTACTGATGTCCCAAATTGCATTTGTTTCCATATGTTTACGGAAAGCATTTATGAATTATGCATTCACTTTTTACATACCTTTTACGATTTCGTATTGAATAATTCGAAGTTCCAACTCCAGTTGGTTCTTATTCATGGCATTGCCATTTCAAATCAATGAATATCATAACGTGCAGAGTGTCTCTAAAATTCTTCGCGCAATTCAATATCAAATGATGATGTATGACGAGCTGAAATATACCAAAAGAGCTGATACTGTCCAAAATAACTTTTGGTTCAGAACCATGAATGTACTACTTGGCTTTGGCATTGTGTAAGTAAGATGTAAAATATATGTGTTTAAAAATCTCACAAAAAGTGTCATATTGTTGAAGGAAACCATTGAATAAAGTACTTTAAACTGAAACTACAACAACTAGAATATTGACGTCACGAACTAAAATATAGAAACAAATCTCTTGTTTATTTAGACAACTGGAGAAGTTTTATATAAACCTTTCATTTAAGGCTATTTGATAGCAAAAGTGATATTTCAAATTACCTAAAAAATAACTCAAGGGTAATTCCACACAAAAAAGGCCTGCTTGAGCATTTCCATCCAGCGCCATCCGTACATAGTGAGCGTAGGATTAACTGTTATCTCTACGGCGAGCTGGCGTGTGCGTAGCTAGAGTACGCATGTCTATGCTTGTTTCGCCCGGTTTATCGCACGACAAGGTTGTGTTTACTTACATTAATTCATTGTTTCAGTACAAATCTAATTTACATGAGACAGGAACATATGAAATTCTTATCTGCATACCGTGCATGTGAAAGTCATGCAGCTAGCTTACATTGTAGTATCGTTATCTCTTCATCTTTGTGGTAGACACACACACTTATGCCCTCGCTAATCCCTTATGTCTTTACACTTTCAGTACCAAAACATAGTGCAGCCAGTCTGGCTGTATGCAAATTAGTTTTTAATGACATAATCGTAGCCGAATTCTTGCTATTTCTAGCTCGCCCACAAAACGGCCAAAATGGTCAATTTAAACTAGGTTTTAACCAATGTTCCGCACAAGGGATATTTATGCAACAAAAACCGCACGAATCTCCAATGGTTTTAACGGTATATTGCTTTTAATCCCATAAATATCCCTTGTGCGGAAGTGCTTCAAAAAATGCGTTTGAAAAATGTTAGTTATGAGTCTGTTTTAACCGTTTCTGACTATTTTTAACCGTTTTGATTTTTACAAATGATGTATCCTTGCTAGTAAAGGATTTTGCAGGATAGTTTGTGCAAAAAAAATCATAAGGTAACTTGGTAAATCCACTTTAAAAAATAATGTCTCCGCCATTTTGTTTTTTAAAACGTATTGTACCTCAGCCGTTGTTTGGAATTTTCAAATTCTGAAAATCATTGAGGTATTATATTCCCAGGTCAGTAGAAAATTGATGCAACAGCCGGTGTCCCGTTTGATATGGAATCACCCTGAAGAGTTTTTGTTGAAAACCGAAACCTGCGCCAATGCATGAAATTAAATAAATTTGGAAAGTGGCCGAAGGTTTAAGTACTGCAATTTTTCATCACTCTTTTGGTACCATAACAGCAGCACGTTGACAAACTCAACAACTCATGCTTGTGCATTCCAAGGTCAAAACAGGAAACTGGACGTCATTCGATCCAGTTACCAGTAAACAAATTATAAGATAAACGTCGTCCAACATTCCACGTTGGGTTTCAGCAATATATTTCGGGTGGTAAGGTATTTTTAGATTAAAGAACATTAAAAACTGTTGCTGCCGTTTGGTATAAATACGATATGATGTTCTTTAGAGACATAATACAAAGCAGGAACAGGTTTGAGTTTTTCGTATAATTCGATACGATTAGCCGTGTTTAATATTTATCCATGCTTAATCTGGTGCTCCAGCATCAGACTCAAAGGTAGGGTTGGAATAGGCAAATTTGCGTCATTAGCAGGGATAGAAAAACCAAGCACTGTAGGTTTGCTACCATGAATTAATCTGCGTACTGAACCACTCAAGAAAGATTAAAGAAACATAGTTTCAAATTTATTACACAGTATCCAACTTGTAAAAAGTGAACCAATCAACGTGCTACTGGGAAACAGAAAGTCTTTCTTTCATTTCACTGGTCAATACCTAATGTTCGGATTTTGCTCGTTTTACATCCTTCGACAGAAAGATTTCTGTCACTTTGACTCAAGCTGCTGACGTAAGCGTTGATAATTACAATTTATTTGATAGTCGTAATTGATCTACTTTTACTGTTTTTTCGTCTATTTGAACATTAGAAAATATTTCAAAGAGTATTCTGTTTTATGCCTTGTCATCCAAAGCTTTTCATGTTAAAAGAAGAAATGACAACTGAACATGAGAAAGCTTGTAGGAATTATTTTGAAGCCTCAGCATTTTAATACTTTGTATTTTAAAGAGTTATGGAATCGTACTAAGATTAATAAAACTGTTTCTGAACAAGCCTGGTTTGTCATTCTGATGAAAGCAGTAATGGAAAGCTGGTATTAAGTATTCGCTAACTTGGCAGTTCATAACTAAATCAATTTCATTCATGAGTGGAACGGTAAAACAAAAATTTAAATTTGCAAGTCTTTTTTATTTCATGAAACGCCCACGTTCTATTGATCAAGTGTCTAGCTTTTAAAACCTTTTACATTCCTAGGTAAAGTCCTTCGAAGATCAAATGCTGAACACTGAGGGTGCAAGAGCAGGAACACCTAAAGATTAAAGACG
>LJIJ01003372.1:0-19437 GCA_001718145.1 Orchesella cincta | reverse complement strand
TTTCATTTGATTAGCCCACCCTTGAGCAGACATTACTTGGGAACCAAAAACCCATTTCTTTAGATTAAAGATTAGAGATTAGGTTTGGTATTTTTAATTAATCAGATTATGATTAATTGTTTTATTTTACGAAGAAAAAGTAATCTGATTATTGATTAAGTATTTTATTTTTCGTCCGATTTTAATGATTAAAGATTAACTAATCGGATTAGTTAATCTAACAGTTGATTACTTTTTTCAAATATGACTAGAATAATTCATTAATAAGTTAAAGGTTCACTTTATTTTCGTGTCACACGCTCGCAACATCACTAGATCTGCTTGAATGAACGATTTCAAAAAAATTGACCGTCAAGCACTGAAGGTCTGAAGCTCTTTTGCCATTTGACAACTTCATTTGGACAAGGAGTTTTACTTAAAAATGCAAGTAAATTTTTAAATCAACTCTAAAATATGATACGGCTGAACAAAAATTCACAATAGGAAGTGTAATGGCAAGGAAAACACAGGTTACGAAAACGAGAGAGCATGGATGAGAATGCAGGAGTTTTGGATTTGTTTATCACACGCTATATCAAACAATTCATCTTTCTTACAGGAAGAAAACGACTACGGTGCCGAGTCTTTCACACGAAAAATTAATCAATCTTCTGATTAATTAATCATTAGATTTCCAGTTCGGATAGATTTCTAATGATTATAGATTAAGTCGCTTGTAGGAATTCGTCAGATTAATTGATTACTGATTAATTTCAGAATTTCTTCATCTTCAGATTACTGATTAAAGATTAAACTAATCAATCAATCCGATTATCAGATTAGATTACCTAATCAACTGATTACCCACCCTTGTGTCTGCTATTCACAGCAATAATAGCTTTCATATAAGAAAGGGAAAGATGAGTTGCGAGTAAAAGCCGAAGAAATGACAAAATAGAGCAAACGGTGCAAAAAATTCTTTTGGCTGTGGTAACCAGAACTTTGTTGTTTTTT
Organism: Orchesella cincta; assembly: GCA_001718145.1. Classification (NCBI taxonomy): domain Eukaryota; kingdom Metazoa; phylum Arthropoda; class Collembola; order Entomobryomorpha; family Orchesellidae; genus Orchesella; species Orchesella cincta. Next base: position 18,444 of record LJIJ01003372.1, on the reverse strand, counting down.
AACGATATAACATCACTGAATTGGCGTATAACTTAACATTATGCTCGTTTGGTGTTAGTTTTGCATTTTGCCATAAAATATAAAAATGAAGCTTGTTTTTTCAAGAATGAAACGCGAAAGTAGCAAAGATATTCCCATCTTCACTTTCCATGTGAAACACAAACGAAACTAAAGAATTGTTTATTTGTGAATGTGTCAATGCTATGTTCTGCTGCACGTGTTCTGGATTAACTTTTGAAAATCGGTTCTTCACTTTTGACTCGCAAAGTTTATTCAAATGCGGAGGTGCCAATGGAGTAAAAGTTGGATTTAGAATGCTGATTTCCGTAATGACGCATATACTTTGGACTGACTAAAGCGTACAGGAAGCGGAGACTGATAACAAATTTCAAACACCTTCTCATCATTGACACTAAAAACTTGTAAACTATGCAGAGAACATTGAATATGTCGCACAGAACAGAACCAAGTTTAATGGTAAACAGGGCAAGAACCTATTCTATGTTAATAGAGTTTCAATCCATTTATGCTTGCAAGTGCAGCACATTTATTTCCCAGCAGTACTTGCCTCAAAATACCACAAAGAGCACTAATTGAAAATGTATTTCAACTTGATTGAAAACCCCCTGGTTTCCTACCTTTTCTTCCAGTTGTGGTAAGATGGCAAGTCCTCGCCGACTGAGCCCATTACATTAAAATATTTATCCAAACAATATGGTTCTTAATATGAATTGTTAACGATATCTTTCTATTTTATCGCTTTTGTTATTACTTAACTGTTACATGATTAATACTTATGCTTACAATTGCCCGAGATCCTACCTACTACACCCAGTTGATTTACCACAAGCAATACAATGTTATAATGGGGTCTAACTCTTGCTTAATTCCTGTTTTGAAGCGTATAAAGCTCAAAATTTTCCTGATACTAGAATAGTCGCTAGACCAGCATTTTTGGATGTGCGACAACCATCATGAATTATAAATTACGACAACCTTGTAGTTCAGCATTGTTTCGATTGGGCTGAACCTGTATTTATACACTTCATTAGGTTACATTATGGAGCGTCATCAGGAAAACTGTGTAAATGACCAACAATTTCCTGAACCAGAATGTTCTGATTAAACATTTTACTTTATTCATAATCTTCTGTTATTTCTGCAAAATGTTGTTTGTACACTTTTTTGATAATGTTTAACGTTAATTAAATATTTAAGTATGCAATAGTTACTATCTAACATCCGTAGATGCGAATTCGCTTGGACTTGTAAAAAGCGGTTAAACTAATAAAAGCGAATATATACGAGTTTCCGTTGCATATTAGGAGGATTTCAATCAGTGGTATTTAAAACCCACAATACTAAAACGGAAAGAGACAGGTTCTATTCTATATATGTAGCTAAACTGGAAAGTCGCTGCACTATACTGTCTTTCCCATCCTAAATCTAAAAGGATGTTTGATTAAATTAGAACTGATTCCCACTCCGATAACTACTTTAGATAGAATGTTTTGTCGTGGCATCCAATACGGATGAATGTTCATTGAATTCCTGTTATCCACCTTGACAAAATGAATGTCCAATGTTTCCAAATTTGTTTTACCAACAACCTGTCGCAATCTTGCTTGGATTTTTTGTCCAGGAGCACTAATCTTTCATTTGGTATATTTCATTATTCATGACTACATGGAAATAAGCATTAAACATTGTAGCAGAATTCCGTAATACTTCATGTAGCTATAATAACAAATAAACCAATGAATTCAACATAATCAGTTGTAAAGCTCACTCGAAATCAAAGAAAGGTGTATGCTATACTATATCTACAGAATTGGTATATTCGTGAATAAACATAAAGCGTGCTAATTAGTTCGATTTCTCATTATGCCTAAACCTTTGTAATTTATCGGCACGAGATGCATGTAGGAAGTTAGTTTACCAGCGTAATATTGAACGGAAATGTAAGCTCGTTTAGTATTTAAAGTAAATACACTGGAGACTGTCATCACAAGATCATTCAGAAATAGAGTTGTTTACATTACATGTTCATTTTTAAAGAAATTATGACCGGAAGTTGGTAAAATCACTGATTTTAACACTTCCTATTATTTTATGAAATCCACATATAATTACCTCCTATTGCAGTTACTTACACAGAAAGAAACTAACGTGCATTGCTGAAATTAATCTACTATCATTTCAATTTTTTCAAGCTTTCATCAATTTGCTGTTGGCGTTATGTTTTAACATAAAAGCAACTGTTTTTGTTGTTAGTTGATAATATGCAGTCTTTATTCCTTAACATTAACTTTCATGACACATAGAGCTTACCCTTCGATATTCCAACGTAATAATTTTATATTCTGTCGGTGAAAAATCTTACTAACGTTGCTCTATATTATAATTCGCCTTATTAAATGCTAGAATGCATCAAATTAAGTTCCTTGTATTTTTATCCAATAGTTGGACAGAAAAACAACTTACTGTCTCCATAAATTTGGGGTTGATATTAAGATTTAGAGATGAGAATAAACACTAACGAATAGTAAGTAGGAATAGAATTTTTAATACCTTCGCGGATGTCTTTTTAGTATGCTTTATATCGGTATGTGTGAAAACATGCCAAGCCTTGATGAATGTCAGTAAACTTTCATTAATGAAAAGTAAAACGGTGAAAGCAATGAAAGCAGAATTAAACCATTAAACATATCCGAGTATCTGCAGTTGATAACAGGTGCACAAGCTGTAGAAATTGTATATACTACCTTTCTTTGATATTTCATTCATTTTCAACTATAAACTTTATTTTTCAAAACATATTAACATTTATTTTTATACTTCTGACTTGACAAAATTAACAATTTTTTTACCTTAATGAACATATATACAATCAAAAAAAATTTCGCGACTGGTATACACATTAGAAATCGAGAAAACAGAAATATTCTTACACAATTGTTCTGAGTGAGCCAACATGCTGTATCCTGCCATGTTAAAAATATTTCCTAACCAAATTAATTTCCTAAGCACTTCATCTCGTCAAAGTGATTAATATCTAAGCATGTTTGTTCATGCATAATTAAGCTAAGAACTTTCAAAATTACGTGATAGCGTTGCCTTATTTCGTTAGTTTTCAAACCCTAGAGACGGAATGAATCAAAATCAATGATGAATAAATTGAAGTTTCATCATGTTTTATTTTTGGAGATGAAAATAAAGTCCATCATTTTTCCTCTATGAACATACGACTGGATTATAAAATCATGAGAAAAATGTTGAAGGCCATTCCTTTTGATAGTATCCTCCTGTATACTAGACTGGATCTATATAATGGCAATCCTGTTAACGCCCTCGTGCTCACGAAAGAGCCATTCCATTAGAAATATTGGGATTAGAGATGATGTAAGAGCTGGTACGATGCGATGCAATTTAAAATTTACCATCACGATCTTGACATTTATGATGAGGCACGTGTTGACACGAGGTTTTCTTCAAGGTGATTTACTTTTCTATGTTTGATTACTGGATATAGTAAACTTGCAAGTATATGACCTTAAATATACTATTTTAAGAGTTAGATACAAATAATACTCGCTATTTTTTATTAAGCTTAGGTTACAAGACATATGTAAAAATCCGCGGTGATCTTTATTTGCTATTAGTGCTAGATTATGTCTTCTTAGGTTTGCATCATATTTGCTGAAAACTAAAATCGTCAGAATAATGTTCAGTATAAAAAATCAATCGCAAAGACGACTGAAGCATAATGAAAGTACGTTTCCAACATTATTCAAAACTAATACTTCGCAGTGTAGGTTAAACTTATTATGGCGTAAGAGTGTTGTTTCCTTTCCTCATATATTTTCTCAATCCGTAGGCAAAACAGTACAAACGATGTAATTACAACAGTATCACGCTTATTTGACTTTTAAAAGTATCATATTGCCCATAATGAGTAAAAAAAGTTACTGTGATCGATGTGATTTTGGTTTACCTTTCACCTTTCTCCAAAAACCTTCAGAATCATCACATTCCCAATGCACACGCACGTACGTTATCATAAAACCTAATATTCATGGTTTTGTGCGTAACAAAATGAGATAGGTGCTAACCTACTAATACCGTCCATTTACTAAAATTTATTGTGAATCCTGTCAGATAACAAATTGGAAATTGTTGGAAATAACCAGACACACTATAAATTTAACTATTTATTATTATTAATAAACGTTCGCTGTGGTTCTTGAGGACTTCTATTAAAACTGCATTTATATATACAAAAGACCACTGTTAAATTAAAGGAAAGTACAAAGTATAATTGACTAATAAATAATTCACCAATGTAGTTTTTTCCAATTATAACATTTTATTATCCAGATGCCCCAGTAGACTCTTATTGTCAAAAACTATTTCAAAAGTACACTAATGACTAGATTCATTTCGTAATTAGCATCTAACCATATGAGGTTTTACCTTTAAAGTTGCAGCAAATAATTACCTGGCCCATGACATTCCCAAAATTATTTCCCTTGGGATTGGATTTGGATCGTGGTTCCGGAAGATGGATGTCTGTTGTTTCCATATAGCCTTCAGTCGATTTGAGAGTTGTTATTTATTTATGTTATTATAAAGGTAATTTTTTACATGATGAAACTTTATCTCCTTACTTCAGGTAAAGCTGCTAGAAGGACAGTTTGATAACCTAAAAGGACTGGAACATCCGCTGGAAACGCGTTTTAGACTCATACTTGAACACTTACGACTAATTCTACTGAATATTTGTACCATTTTATTGAACGCTTGTGGGGGAGATTATTTTACTCCTCAATGTATGTAAATTTCATTCAACAGATTTTGATCCCCACCATTATTTTTCAGATGATGATTATTTGAAACTTCCGTGGTTGTTTGGTTCATGCTGGTAATGGAACGACGGCTGCTGTTTCTGGTGAATAATAAAGTTGTTGGATTTATGGTGATTATCCTGGTATCAAAGCTGACAATTCAAAGAAAGCTTGATGTTTTTTATAGGTACATTCTCATGTTTGTTGCACATGTTGACATGAACGTTGCGACTCGCACCATTACATCCAATATTGAGCAGATGGTGGTTTACAACGGTTGTTTGAGTTTCACATGTTGATTTTCTTGTGCTCATCATCCGATCCGGAGCCACGCTGGAGTCTCCTATTGCCCCCGCTTCTGTCTCCATTCCCGTAACGGCTGTAGGTGTGAAACTGCTCTTCATTTCCAGTGAGGGAGATACAATCTCCTAAAAGACTGCCACCATGCCTCCAACGCTTTGTCGAGCGCCACCCGGACCTCGTACTTCTCGAGTGGTCACAGATGCAACAAGAGAGATGATCGTTAAATTGCTACGGAGAACAATTTTAGAACGAATAAGGGATGAACGTAAAAAATAATAAAATGTAGAATTGAAATCAATTTCTTTTTCATTTCGCGTAGAAAAACGTTTGTATTTTTCTTGCTATTCAGTCAAACATACCATAATATTAAAGTGCATATTTCTAAAACAGAGGTCATTGTTCCCAATAACTTTTTTTTCAATTTATGCCATAGTTTCACGAAAAAAGTTGATTTTCTCTTTAACAACCTAATTTTATGCTAATTTCAAACTTTTTTAATACGAAAACAGAATGGAAAGCAAATAGTCGTTTTCAACGGAAAACAAGCGTTGCAACTCATGCGATCGAAAGTAGAGAATAATTTTTCCTACACAAAATATTGCATAATGATGAGTTACCTTGTGAAAGGTTCACTGACACAATAGAGAGTGAAGGGAATACTCCAGGAATTATTGAGACTTTCCTCGGCATGTGGATAAACCAGATAAGAAACAAATGATGAGGAATAAAGCATATGGCGAAGATGACAACAAACGACAAGATCATTTTGGCAACCTAAACAATATGAAATTAGACGTTTTTAAGCTTTTTTACAACACACATTTACAAAAATTGATTTCTTGTCTAGTAATTATTGTAAGTCTCATGACAGCCATCATTTTCAGTATCGACAGGTTGATATAATAATTCTCTACGGGCTTGTACAACGTACATCTTTTTCGCTACAAGGTATACTATTCCAGAGTGTTCGAGAGTTTAGCTATGAAATATAGAAGGGATGTAGTTTTTATGCGAACACGAGGTGTATTTCGTTTTTTGTAAAACTCATATTTCGAATTTACATGTTAATCTTATGGAAGAAGGTTTGTACGGCTAAATCGTATGCATTTGCATTTTTATTCAAGACTGTGGTATTTTAAATGTTTTTTTCGAAGTGTAAATTGTAAATTAGCTTTGTTAAGTTACATTAGGCTTAATTTGGTAACATATGATTTACAATTTCGTCAAATTTTGGTCGCTGTCACCTAAAACAGGCCTAATCCAGCGTTTGCAGTAACCAGAAAAGTGCTCGTATAAATTCGAATATGAGTTTTACAAACAACAAATACACCATCGTGTTAGCATAAAAAACTACACCAACCACTATTTCTCTTAAACTCTTCGAACACATGAAATAGTATTTGTAAGTAAAACTCTGTAGGATGAGAATAAATTCCGTTTCGGAGAAAGGCATTAATAATAAATTCTGCTACTAAGGAAGCAAAATAGTATACTTCAACATAGTCAAATTAATAATGGAAAAAGACCGGCGGGATTAGCCCATCGAGGTATTTTATAAGCTTTGATGATGTGATAGGAGTATTATAATATTATTAAAATAATTGAAAAGGAACTTATGATTATAAATTACAAAGCGAACCTATCTATGATGCAATATCAATGAAGAAAAACTACGGGTTGAGAAGAGTTGGTCCTTTATCATTCTCAAATAATGAATTCTTCAAGTGAACTTCCCAAATTCCCTCTTTTCTTTGAAAACTCATCAAATGTTTTCTTCCTTCGATATAAAAATAATAGTGTGGCAATAACACACCTTGTTCCCTAATATTCATACTAACTTTTTACAGAAAAATAGTGAGAAGTATCTCAAAGTTGAAAGTGTTTAACGTCTAACAAAAGAAATTAACGGTAATTTTTATTTTGGAAAAAGCAAGGCTGGAAATTAAAATAAATGGAAATTACCTTATTCAATGCGTGGATTTACTTTCTTTGTCCCTGGGCTTCTTCTGAAATGTTCCTCATGGGAGGGACGAGATGATGAGCCATGATGATGTGGACATGTGGAATATATCAAAAGTATCAGAAAACAAAATAAAATGTTTACAAAAACATCTTTTGGGAAATCCAGTAAGTTGTAAACTGTACTGTTGATTGTTTTCTGGCCCATCTTTGATTTTTTTTATTATCATATATTTATGCAGGCCCACGAAACCTTTAAATTTGAAAGGACCAACTATCATTTGATTCTATGAATTACCCAGCTACTCTTGTGACCTCATATCATCATGGAAGGGAAGTCTGCTTACTACGTGACTTCACTGTATAAAGTGAGAGAGCTCAGTCAAGTCAAATATTTCAGACAGAAAGAAAGCTCAGTGGATTTCTTGAAATAGTTCATAAATGAACTCACGATCAAAATGATGGTGATTCTTGTCGTTTTCCGACCAGTTAACTTCCTCGTTGGGTCGAATGTCGAAAATACGAGAGAGCCCATAAAAACACGGTCACGGACTAACTCAAATCCTTGATGAATTCAGAAAATTTGCACACAACCAATTCATTTGACCACGACTCTACTGAGAATATAAACAAGCAACACGCATAGTAAAAACAACGTGAAATAAAATTGAATTTTTCCAATAAAATAAACGAAGAACGATTATTACTCTTACCGTGATTCTAGCTGTGGATGTGAATGGCGCAGAAAGAGTATCGCGAGCAAGTCTCAAATCGCCAGACTCACAACACATATAAGCGGAACGTTTCTCATCGAGTGGTGCTTACTAAAAATGACAATCAGCGTTTCATTCCCGATCACGCCAATAATGAAAATTAGCAAATGACACAGGTACAACGTAAGTCTTAGGCCACATACCATACATACGGAATACATGAAAAGCTGTCATTTAGACTCACGTGTTCATTCTCAAAATATGATAAAAAGGATGGGTTCGGGATGGAGGTGAAGTAGAAAGAGCTAAATGTGACAAGGATGACAAGTGTCAAGTTCTTAAGAACAACTGAACAAATGGTGTTGAGAACCCTTTCTGATACTTTCGGGTACTCTGAGACAGTTCAGGACATAGCGCTTTTGTTTCCTGTTTCGCAATGGTTTTAACGCTCAAGGATCAGGATGATTCTGATTCATGGAATCCCTTTATCCCTTCGTGGATGAGAATTGCGTCCTTTGTGTAATCCATATTTTGATTCAATTACAAGCAAGATACTTCAGTGGTAATAGTGTTGAAATGTAGTTTGCTGAAACTTTGCGAGTACGTGTTGGATTGATGGTATGAACGCTTATTTTTGTTACCGAAATTCGAGAAATTTGAAATCCAAGTAAAATAGTTCTAATATTTATGAACTTGAAAGTGTTTCTTGAGAAATTTGCCAGTGTTATTTCCATTATTCATGCATGGGTCTTAAACCTTACGTGGCAGAGTGGCAGTGCCACGAGAACACTTTGGCGTGAAACCGAATTTTAGGAGAACAGTTAATTTTTTGCGGCCGTCAGGCCGCCGAAAATATTAACCCAGTCAAGATGAATAAAATTTAAACACAAAAAAATTGTTGTCTTAATTAACCTCGTAAGGAGAACAAAAGAATTTGCGTTCTCTTGGGTAATCTCTGGAGTAGAACAAAAAACTGTATTCTCTTAAGTGATTTCACGAGGAGAACAAAATAATTTGTGTTCTCTATGTTATTTTTGGGTTTCTTATGTTATTTCACGAGGAGAACAAAATAATTTGTGTTCTCTTATGTGATTTCACGAGGAGAACAAAATAATTTGTGTTCTCTTATGTGATTTCATTAGGAGAACAAAATAGTTGTGGTTCTCTTATTTAATCTCAGGAGGAGAACAAAATAATTTGTGTTCTCTTATGTGATTTCATGAGGAGAACAAAATAGTTGTGGTTCTCTTATTTAATCTCAGGAGGAGAACAAAATAGTTGTGGTTCTCTTAAGTAATCACCACGAGGAGAACAACAAAATAGTTGTGGTTCTCTTAAATAATCACCACGAGGAGAACAACAAAATAGTTGTGGTTCGCTTAAGTTAAGTTATCCACAAGGAGAACAAAATGGTGTTCTCTTAAGACATTTCATGGGGAGAAAAAAATAATTCGTGTTCTCTTAAGTTAACTGATGGGGTGAACAAAATAGTTTGTGTTCTCTTAAGCAATCTATTAAGGAGAACCAAAAATGTTTATTATTTGTATTCCCTAATAAGGAGAACAAATTATTTTATTGTATAGTCTTATAACGAAAACCAAATTAACTGAGCATATGTTTAGGAGGTGTAACGAGCAAAACTGTTGATTCCTTAGCTCCAACATTTAGTAGACAAGTAAAACAGTTCAAATCAATTAGCAATATGAGCAACCAGTAAGATATTATCAGTGCCTGTACTGCACTAAGCACCAACGTATATAAAAAATAACGATTTTTTAAAGTTTAAATTCTTACGCATCAGTATTTTTCTGATACAAACTCATGGCACAAATAAATATGATCACCGAAAAAGACATTTTGCCCACTTTAGGCAAAATGCATAGTAGGAAAACGTTACGTTTTTGTACATAATTTATACATTTTATTTAAAAATTTCACTTGTTTTGATATATCGTCACTAGCCAAAAATCTTAGTACAAAGTACAAACTACAAACATTACAACATAAACAAGAAAAATAACTCGAAAATTTATGGTAAATTTTTTTAATATCATTTTTTTACTTTAATACAACCCACTCTATCTGAAAGCCAATAAATTTTACATCGCTTTAATCTACTGAACTATCAATGCCTTTTTTGCCTTATCTGGTCTACTACGTTTTCGCTTTGGCCAATGGGTACAATGAAATTTTTGTTTCTTACAGCTATTCCTATTACATGCTTACAAATGCATTCTTTTTGAAGCCGTCAACAGGTGTATGTAGCATTTTTCCAGCTTCATAGCTGGGGAATTCATTTCTACTTCCAACAAACGGAGCATACGTTTTCAATAACCTTCAAACGACTTACTTACAAAAGCATATTTTCCATCCCTACGGTCCTGAAACTCGCAAAAATGTAAGGAGAACACTTTGATGAAAACTTAATATGCCACGAGAACACTTGTAAGGTTTAAGACCCATGTATTCATGTGGGAGCCGCATCTTCACTTGAGAAGCTTTCTTGAGAAAATAAAGCAAAAAATCATGCTAATTTTTTTACTTCAGAGGATTGTTTCAAATCAATGTAAAATACAGGTGTCTGAGCTTTGAACAAGCGAGTTTGCAACGTAAGTTTGAAATTGGGTAGGTATCATAAGTATATCATAATTACGAAATATCGACACCCGTAACAGCCAGATAACAGACAATGGAACACTGGAAATGTACAACTGAATGCGCTTTTGGCAATGACAAGCAGGAAATGAACACGCCAGAAAACAATGAATGACAAAAACCATACGGCTACCTCTACTACCATCTACGCGTACTATCCTATAAGGTTTAGTCAGTTAGAATGAAAATATGAATGAAACCTTATGTGGATTAAAACGGATCATTATTTTTCGAAATATGGTTTCATGGTTTTATTTAAATTCATAAAAAAACATAAGCAAACCTGGCACTGCATTAGTATATTATGCGGAAAATGGAACGACATTAATCTACGTAATTATAATTTAAATTTAATGCTGAAAGGTACCAAACATATGCAAAATCATTTCACTTACGATTTCAAGCATATCACAGAAAGTATTTATCATTTTCGTTCCACAAACAGTAATTTCCCCCATGATAGGATTTACATTATGTCATCTTGTTTGTGGGGCAACTTGAATTAGTCAATACAATTTTCCACATTTCATATTAATAAGAAAGTACCTCAAAAGTTCTACAGACGAAACAAAATTGAATTGGTGTGTGTGGCAGAGTTTATTGCTGCTCTATAATGCTGCTTGTACACGTTACAATTGGCTTTATTAGGAGTAACATCGAGTGGCATGGTCTTATAGTATATACAGTATACATTACATGACAAAAATTACAACATTCAAATATTTCTATATGAATACTCTATATATCCGACGACTACATTAATTTTCTTCACGAGCGCATTTACTACACGTAACTATTGTGCAAACAGAAACAACCTGTCAGTTATAAAAATCCATTGAAACTGAAATATAATGCACATACTCCACATGTTTTACTTAACTTTCGTTACTTTCCTTACGTATACTCCAGAAATAAGGCTGTCTGACTTGGAAATGGAAGGAAAGGAAAAAAACCTATAAAAATACTTTAGAGCGTGCTGATCGTAACCCGTAAATCGACGCAGTTGACTTGAGATTGGGTCGAGAATTCCAGTGTCCGGATTTATGAGATAACGGAATCTATTTACAAACACAAACAAGATGTTAAACAATGTAGTCAAAAAAGGTACGAGGGAGGCGTATCTCTCAAAATGCACATAACTCCTCTTCTCTTTAATTGCGGCATTACTCACTCATAAAACCTTCAAAACGGACAATTGAACGAAGTAAGGAAAATATGTAAAACTTTGTTACATTTTAACGTTAAATGGAACAGCATTGGAGAGCATCGAGCATTTATAAAATACAGTCATATATCAAAAGAATAGGTATCGTGTGCTCGCAGGAATGCAATCAATTATTTGACATACACAGACTTTAATAATGAAAACAAATTTACTAAAGAAGATTCTACGTTTTATGGGCTACAAAATGACACCTTAAACATAGATTTTTTCGCACGCGTTAAAAAGTTATGATTGCTTTAAACAAAAAAGTACGAAAATGAGGATGCCAAAAGAATAGGTACTTTTTAAAATTCGTATGAAATCTTTGGTTATGTCCAATCTTTTGGCGAGTTATTTGTTTTGTTATGTCAGAAAAGCGTTTAACTACTGTTTTGACATCCCTCAAGTGGAGCACTTGTATAATTTTCTATATAACGGTAGTTGAAAGATAAGCCACACCTAGCCGTGTAAAAATGATTTTCCAATCAAATAGGGTATTGAAATTAAGTAGTTTTTTAGTTGATGTGGTGCAGAAAATGATGACGAATCAAAATATAAACGAATGTGATGAAAAAACTAGCTTCTACCAGTTGCACGTCCGAATTAGCGCCCTATTTGGAAAAAATAACCCCAACATTCGAAGGAGTTGTGCACTTAATTTAGCTATATTTTGGAAATCGGTAAGGTAGAAACGTCAGCGTATGCTTATAAAAAATCTAAGACATAACTGATTCTAAGCGTACTAATAAAAAGTCCGTACGTACAAAACTATTTCTTGCTGACAGACCGGAAGATTTCCGGTCTGTCAGCAAGTTTAATTTTTGAGAAACAATGTACAAAAATCCTTTTCTTTCGAAGTATTTGTGCAAAAATGATTACTCACTTACTGCACAGTTTTACAGATAATGTGTAGAAAGGATACTTATCGAAGAATTTAATGCTTTTGATTCAATTCACTGATAACATCCGCAGACTCACACAACAGCATAATACCTTTAATGTTTGCTTTCCATTTTATCATATTATTGCAATATCGAAAGCGAAATAAAAGCATAATACTATTAGCTTTCCGTTTATAAGGTACTTCGGATAAATAAAAGATCAGTTTCATCATAAAATTGTCATCCTTTGTCATATTAGATCCACTAAACAGGAAAAACAAGGTGAGAAAAATGAACAATACAGATAACCGTTCCTTATACAAAATTTATGCGTACGTAGAGCCCTGTTTTTCCTAGAAATGGATTTCAACACAGTACAACGCTGGCAGTGTAAGTAGGTAACACGAGAGCTGCAGGCATATTTATATAAAACATTAGGGAGTCTAGTAATTGACATTTCCTGATGTGACACCTAGAAATAATAGCAAACCATGAGATCACTGGAAGTGTACACTAATGCTGCTTTCGGCACAGAAAAGCAGGAAACGATAGCGTCAAAAACATAATTGATGATAAAACCTCTGACAACTCTGCCTCCACCTACGGATATTACCCCCACAAAATTTAATCATTTAAAAAGAAAATAGTAATGAACGAAATTACCAATGAGAATTAAAGTATACTTTTTTATGATTTAATATTTTACCTGAATGTAAGAAATACCCAGATCACGGCAGTACGTTATCATGTTTTTGATCACACACCACCTACAGCAGGCTACCTACCTAATAACATTTTAATTTATAATACAGGTTAAATTCTGAATGGCACCAAACCTAAACATAAACCTAAACTGAACTAAATTATCACGGAAGCGATTTCTAGAGTTACCAACCAGAAAACCTAAACCTAGTACAGGATTTGACACTCAGATCACGAATAAGAACAAATGACAAGCCAGTTCGGCCTAAGATTACTTTATTTCAAAAAGCGTAAATGAACTCTAAATATGTAAATAACAAGATTTCCTTCAATAACAATCAAGTTTCTGTAAAATTAACTTTCTACCGATCTTCCTAATCGGGTTTCTACTGTTGACTTTTTTTTACAGTCATTCGCAGGCACTAATATCCGTTCTGCATTTGTTTTTACTATAACTACGCCCTTCAGGTATGTTTTCTATAATTTATCTGGCAGCCGATTAATTCAGCAAGGGTACACGATTGAGGGATTCGGGCAAGAATTTTAACTATTTCATTGAGTAAAAGCAGTAGTCGTTTGCTGGGTTTAACTGAAAAGCTCGCTTTCTTTACTGCTCGCTATACCAGACTGGATGTTGGTAAATTGGATAGTGTTGGCTCTAGTAAAGCAACGTAGCAAACGCAATACTATATACGCTTTGCTTTGGTTGTTAAATGCAGTTTTTATACAAGAAGCATAGTTATATGATAGTAAAAAAGTGCAGCCACAGAAAAACAAGATAAAGAGAAAGAAAGAGCGGAACACCCCCTTCTAACAACCAAGAGCAGACACCGAGAAAGCTGAAAAATTTGAGTCTCCTATCCTTCCATTTCTTGAGTTTAGAGATACAGTGATCAAAGTAATTTCAATAATAATCTGCTATTCCCTTCTCCAAAGAGAGACGGATGTCTGAAAGGTATTGGGAAACCTCAAGGTTGCTACCCTGTAGAAAATGCAAAAGAGGTCTTGACTGACAATGACAACCACTCTTCTCCTTTTTATTCAGTCTGTCACCTCGAGCTTGAGAGAGATGGTAATTTCCCGTAGCTGATTCCCGAAGGTTTATGCAAGACCCCCATTACGATAATACTGAAACTAACGTCAAGAATTTTAATTATGTGACAGATCCTTTTATTAAAATGTGGTTTTATGAAATGGGATGCACATTATAACATGCATAAATGGCAGGTAGAAAATACGCAGCAAGGGATATGTTAGACAAAATACCAAGTAATGAGCTCTCACAGAAAGATGCAGCTTTGACTCAATGTTTCGTGTGCAAACTTGAATCTGGTTATTATGCCGAGTGTGCGTTTTCCTTTCCTGCTTCATTCCGTTTTATGCTCCATCCTTGCATATTTGTTTGAATTCTAAACCTAAAGCAAGAATCATGATTTTCCCCCTGGTTATTGGACATTCCTTTTAATATTAATGAGTAAACGATTTAGCGAGGATATTAGGCATGAAAGGAAAAAGGGCAAAATTGTTTAAACAGTTTTTAAACTTTTTTCTATTCTATCTTTAAAATACTACCATTCCATTTCTAGGAATGAATTACAAAGAGCAAACTGCAAATCAATGAACATAAAAAGGCATATTTACCAAGATACATCGAGTGCAGAAACAAAAAAAAAGCTGCCGAACTTCTTTGTCTACAATCTGTTGCGAATCCAACTTATCCGTAAACAACATCCCAGCCCAGAACAAAAATTTGTTTTTAGCGGACTGAAACCTCTCCAGAAGCTATTTTCCTCAATTTACTCGTGGCTTGGCTGTGAATTCTAACTGCAAACATCCATCATATCAAATACCTCCCGTTTTGTCTTGACAACAAAGGTGATTCGATTCCTCTCACGAAATGATACTTTTAACTTGAGTCCAGGCTGTTGTTTCTTAAAATAACTTGGCTCAAGGGCTCAACTGAAACAAGAGAGGAAGAGGTAAGATACGATGGAGCTTAAGCATTTAAGTGGTTTTCTACAGCGATCTTAAATACATACTCAAATAGAGATAATTATATATGTTTTAGGTGAGCTAGAGTGCAGTATAATATGACTTAAAAACTACCAATTCACTTGAAAACGGGTGAACAAAACAAAAAACGCAACAACTCGGGAACAGATGGAAGTTTTCTCCTTTTCAAAAAACAGTAATTGTTACATAAGTTTGTTTGTTCTCTTTGTGAAAGAAATAAGTTCAAATTAATTGAGAAAAATGGGAAGTTACAAAATATATGATGTGGTAATGAATGGCAAAATCATTGTATTACACACAGAAACTCAACCCGAGGATGTAAAAACGCAAACAGACTAACTTTATTGAGTACTCGAGAGAGTCTAAAACTAACAAATAATAACGAACAGATAGAAAAAAATCGTATCTAAAAGATTTGATAATGTTTGACGCAATTACACTTCATCATGGATGAGATAAACCTGAAGTCTGCTCGTATCTCATGTCCGAATAGGTATGAAAGTTTATATCTTTTAGAAAATTGGCATGTCTGACTGATGAATGAACAAAACGTGGCCACACAAGACACCTAAAAATGTGGTATGAGGCTTACGTAAACAAATATGTTTCCAAAATTGTTGTAATGAAATAGGGTTTCGGACTTTTATGTAAAAACAAGATTAGCTTAGAATTACGAAGTCACTAAACGTCGTTTAAATGGTTTGATATATGTTGTAATTTTTTAATATTCCAGCAGGTTGGTTGTATTTCGTTGGTCCAGGTAAGAAGTTAGTGCACAGTGAGGATGGGGTGAAATTTGTTTCATTAAAACTAGTCTCTAAAGCAGCGGTTTTAATCAATAGACCCCTAGAGGGAGAGCTGCTAAAACAACCAAACTGTACGCACAATTAACGTAATGCAAATTGAATGCAGAAACGTTAGCTGGATCCAGAACAATTCAATTTGCTCGTGAATCCGATAAAAAAGATAGTTGACTTATGTGTCATACGCAATAATTGTTACATAACAGCTGAATTCGTGGATGATTCTGTATTTTCCCTGAAAATTATGGCCAGTTTATTGCTCCTAGTGAGATAAACGCAACAATTATTGACTATTTTAGATTTTAAATTTTTTGGGTGTGTGAAGCTTTGTAGTTTTTAACAGGTATCCGTCCAAATTTTATAGTTCTACAACAAGTGCCGGATAGGAAAATAGCCATCTGTTCAACAGCGAAATGTCCTGTAGAACTGTCGTTGTTGACAGTGCCGGCACCTTGTGCAGAAAATCTCACTCAGAATAAACACTTAGCAAAAAACAGCCCCTAAGATCAAGGTGCTTTCTGCATTGGCACGAGACTAACCCTACTACAGCAATGACAACATTTCTCAGCTTTTCTGAGGGCTGCATTGGATTCCTCACAAAATTTTAGATTGGAAACAGTTATTTTCAGTTGAGCCGGAAAGATTTGCAACACCTTTTCTTTATACGCTTGTGGTAGAGCGTGAACCAAATTACGACATTGTACTGCATAGAGTTATTAATATAATGCTTCCAATAATACGTCTTGAATTCCAATTTTTTTAAATTGATTCTTTAAATGGTGTTAAAACAGGATTTTGGCTGATGCGATAGGTGACGAGATTCGACAACTTCTAACGTAAAAAAATTTCGTAGGGCTGAATCATGCATGTCATTCTGGCAACTATCAACTGCATATTTTTAAGCAAACAAGCTAATGTACAAACCGTGAAAAGACTACAGACTTGAAGCAGCTACAAGTGTTTAAACAAACCCGAGTCGTATAATAAAGAGCAATCTTCCAATTATTTTCTTTGAATTTATTGTACCCATACTGACATACCCAACTGATTTCTTATAAAATCTTATATACTTGTCAAATTAGATTCCCGAGCGGCCACCAACTAACTACTAACAGCTTGTTTTAATCCAGAAGTTTTAGACACTAACTAATTGCCAACAAATTGCGGCTTATTCATCACCAAATGCAAATATATCGAGAAATTAGCCGAACATTAAAATTAAGTTGTCATAACTTTACACCATGCGCAGACTTTGCAAAACAAGCTTCTGCTTTTAAGGGGGAGAACGTAGGGTAGAAACGGCAACATGCTTGATGTTGTTTTAATTCCAGCCAACTTGGTCATGGTGGCGGTCGAAATTCATAGATTTAGATATTATTTTGCCACTTTCATCTTTCGTGACATGGCCCCGTTTTGTTCCCATTGCCTTTCTACGAATTTTATCGTAAAAACATAATTGTAATCTGAGCCTTAACATTGGTCATTGAACTCTTGGGTGATCTAGCAAATGTCACCATCAACAGACATTGAATGACTTGCTCTACTTTAAATTTTATCACTTACATAGGTGTTAAGGGTCATGGCCTGCTTCAAGTTTTTATTCTTATTCCCCATCTTCTACGTGTATTATTATATAAAATAACATTCTGCAGTTGACATTCTAAAATTGGGGTTGAATAACAAATTTTAGAAATATTGGTATGAAATTTTTTAACGATTTCCTAACTTGTGCTGTAAGGTTGGTAAACAAATTTTGTTTGTCGTCTTGCACGATACTTTGATTAAATCAATATTTTTTCCCCTATCCTAGGTTAGGAAATATCTCAAAAGCACTACAAATACTAATTTGACTTGGGTTCTGCGGCGAAGTGTCAATTTCTTCAGGAATGCAATTTCTCGCAATCGATCAATCGAAATAAGTGAATTTCCCGATTGTTGATACCAAAGGTAAGCCAATAGGCATTTGGTTTAACAGCCGAGCCGATTGAGTTAGAAACTTGATTAAGAGGTGTGTATGGCATTTCTAAAACTTCACGATGCGTTTGGTAAAACTGCCAACAAAAGGTCCGCTATTTATTATGCCAACAGGTAAAGTAATAATTAATGTGTAGGGTCTTCATCACGTAGGAGACAGTTTATATTTTGTTCAAGTTCTAAAATGTCTGTAAGTCGGGAATTATTTAATTAAATAATGAAGATAAATGACATATAGTAGAGTCTGCATTTTACGAAAAAACGGCGCGTTGCTAAGTACAATAGTACAAAATAGTGGTGTTTGTTTTTAATATACACACAAAGATGAATTTAAACTTAAAACTTTATTGTTTGCAGGAGTATTTCCCATATTTACACAACAATAAATTGAAA
>LJIJ01003371.1:0-19443 GCA_001718145.1 Orchesella cincta | reverse complement strand
AAGCTGACGTGGATGAACTGATTCCGCTGAGATCCCCAGCAGTCAGAGATATTCCTGCTTACACCAATAAATTGTGTAAGTCTGCATTACCATTATATGCTTAGAAAAATATTTCCCATTTTCATAATTTTTTTTTAATTTACAGAGATCCTCGGTGCAGCCTCAAGCAACCGAAAATAGTTTCAAGGATCTTACAAAAAACATCTTCGGATTTGTAAGTTTAATTTATTCCTTTGTTTCATTTTATTTTCCTTCTAAGTAAATATGAAGCAATTTATCATTTTAAATTCTAATTATTCCAACAGGATATTGAGACTGCATTAATGGGGAGTCAAATAACAGCAGACATTGTTACAAAGAAACTTTTTGAAAATCGATTCATTTTACGTTGTGACAGGCAGGCAGTAGCAGCTGTGCTGATAGATTCAGTTATTGAAAAACTAGGCACTAGGTATGCGTTTTTATTCTTATATTCGTCAACTCAAATTCATTAATGCTCATGTAACTATCATCTTTTGATTACGCAGTCCTAGCAAGTTGGCACTTGAACAACTTGCCCAGCACTTGGTTCAGAGGTTCCCAAAGCTTGGAGATACCCGAAGAAACGAATTCGGATGGCAGATGTGGTTCTTTCATGCTGTTAAAGGGTCATGCGCAACAGGATTTTTAGAAGATCGGCTTAAAAATCAAAGAAAAAAATTGGGACGAATTCGTAGCAAAGAACCAATTCAACTTGTGCAAATTGAAAAACTGAATTGGACTTCTGAAGATGAACAAAGTATTATTCAAGCGTTGACTTAAAACTGAGAAGTTATTGATTGATGAGTTGATGTTTAAAAACTATTGAATGTTCTCAGGCAACGATCCACCAGAGGAATCAAACTGGAATTTCTAAGACAAAACTTTGGGTCAGAAATAGTTCCTGTTATGAAGTCAACCGTCTTCACCAGAAGAACCTTGCTTCAGGGCTATCGCAATGAAGGATTTACAGGAACCCAAAAGGCTATGAAGTCAATGCCTCGTCTATTTGACATGGAGAATATGGTACACTTTTTTAAGTTCGTTTTTAATTTTCAAGCTAAAAACGTTAAACCTTTTGAGATCAACAATGGTAATATTTATTATGTAGATAGTACAAGATTTTAATTCTTCGACATCCGTCTGTCAGCTTGATATTGTATGATCGATGGAAAGTATCAAAGCTTCTTCTGGATTACGCTGAGGAGTGGAGTGAACTATAAGCGGAAGCTCGATGTGCAAAATCCCGTTATGAGTTAACGGATGGTATGTTGAGCAATTGCTTTGTTTTATTTATTTGTAATTTTTGGACAAACATTATTAGTTTGTTTTTACTACAGATGATATTGGACGATGATGCCTATTGCCTTCTTCCGTATAAGGTGTCTCATCATGCGGCGCCAAGTTCCAGACGCAGAGAGCGAGAGTGGGAAGAGAAGATGCAAGTTCGAATGTTGGAGAACTAGTGATAAGAACGGGATGCCTAAACCGTAGCGCGTGCAGGATGGCAACGAGAAGCGTACAGTGTATCTTGAAAGCTCTGCGAACTGGTTGGAGAGCTTCCTTCGCAGCAAGCGAGTGATTGATCTGGTTCCGATCGACTAGCTTTATAATTGGTTTTCAGATATGCAATGTGCGTTAGCATTAATATGACGTGCATATTGTGTGGTTGTGAGATATGGAGCCGCTAATATT
This sequence comes from Orchesella cincta, assembly GCA_001718145.1. Taxonomy (NCBI): domain Eukaryota; kingdom Metazoa; phylum Arthropoda; class Collembola; order Entomobryomorpha; family Orchesellidae; genus Orchesella; species Orchesella cincta. Next base: position 17,730 of record LJIJ01003371.1, on the reverse strand, counting down.
ATTTCCTGTTGAGTGAAAATGACGCCATTTGTCGAAGTTCTACGAGAGCGAAGCAGGAGAGACTTGAGCGCAGCGCCAGGACGTACTTTGGAGTCATGGAACAAAACTACTACGCTAGAATCGACCAGTGGGTTGTTACGGTCATAAATTGCATAAAAGTAAGGCTATGATCCTTTGGTGGTGACAAGAAATGTAGTGTAGAGTGGCTTTGTAGACATCATGTGCCAATTGCGTTTACAGTCTTGTTCTTCCGTATTACGCTCAGTATGTGAGGTCAGTATGAGATCTGACGTGGTGATATTTATGTTGATCATTTGGGAGTTTGAGCGTGGGAGCAGACCACACGTGTGCAAGGACAGCAGTGGAGATCTGAGCCTCCTGGTTATGGTGCAGGAGCCTGAGAGGGAGGCCGCAGACTAGTCAATGTGAGGTGGTGAGAAGATATTAACTAATTAGGTCTTAAACTTATGAATTTGGATTAACAATTTAAAATTGTATTTTCTAAATCAGTTCGTCGCTTCTCGGTACAATGTACTGGACTATGGAATACAGGTGTATTGAGTAAGAGTGTTTTTCAGGAGGATAAATTTGTCAAAAGCAATATACAAGCTATTGGAGTGGGTGATGTGGAGCACAGAACAAAGGTTCTGGATAGCCATGGCTGTTGCTTTAGCGGTAAGTTTTTCACAGTAAGGAGTCGGATGGCAATCAGGAGGGCAAGCACCTAAAAGTAACGTATGGGCCTAAAAGGATTAGGCAGGGTTATAGTGGAGCATGCGTACGGGGGTAAAGAATGTGTTACTCGTTGACCTGCTTGGGACCCGTATTATGAAGTGATATCGACGTCGGATGATGGAGATCGTGCGCTGTGTCCATATAGTGTGTCGAAGCAATTCATCCTCTGTTGGGGGTGGATATGTACATCTGAAATATAGCAATATATTTTAAGTGTGCAGTATTACACATGTTTGATGGAGACCAACGTAAACATGGAAATTCTTCCACTTTTGTTTGAAATATGGTTTTTAAGACACTTCTGCGTTGCGTGGAATAAGGTATTTTTTACATTCCTTTGAACCAAGTCATGGTATTTGCCATGGACAATTTCAATCTGCTAACAGTCCTGGAATCATTGAACGTACGGGCGTTTGAAAAGAATTTTTATGCTTGGGACATTCCAACGTGATGTAGCCCAGAAAGTGGCTTGGCAGTATTATTTGGCATTTGGTAGACTAATTAATTACGAAATGTACCGATAACGATAAACCACGTCACTTAAAGCCTTTAAACAATTAAATTTATTATTAATTACATTTGTTTATAAGCTACAGGTCAGACCACAAAACGTATTTGGGCATGGAACTTATTGGTTTTAAACACGAAATGTAAACTGGTGTTTAATTTTCATGACACATTTTAAAAGGTGGATGTACTCATTCCATGATATGCCTACACGTGTGGTTTTTTATGGAAAAGAGTTGTTTATGTCGTATGCTTTCCTTCAATCCATTCTTCCAAAGAGCCGGGTTTTATGATAAGTTGTGCAAAACATTTAAAGTATTTTAATTTTTAAGCATTATTTAATGTTTATTTAGCCATCGAAACGGAATTTTGAGTGGGAGACAAATTCCGTTAAATATGGGATTGTGTGGGAGATTTTTTGCGAATGTATTTCTTATGGGTGTATTAAAAATCTGGGGGACATTGTCCTGCATGTCTGTTCCTTTGCGACGGCCATGATGTTTTATTTCAGCAAGTTTTTTTATGAACGCTGTTCAACAATAGTAATAATAATAACAATAGAGTTTATTGTCAATATAATCGCCTCACAACCGGATTTAATGTATATATCCAGCAGCGGAAATACATATGTAGGCATGTAGGTATGTTAGCAATGTAGCATGCTAGTAAGTGTTTTCTATTGTAAAATTATTTAGTCAACTCAACTAACACAGAACGTCCGGTTCTCGTACGTTTGGGTACAAATTTTATTTACTAACAAATTTAAATGCTTACAAAATGGTAGCCCTTGTCCAATAACGTATATAAAATTGCGTTGCATTGATTAATTCACTCAAATGTAGAAGTATTAGCCACCAGTAACCATTTCCAGTTATCAATTCCTTACATGGCATGGAATTTGAAGGAATCACCTACTAATTTTGCTAAAACTGCTTTTCTCATTAATCTCAAATAATAACAAACAACAGCAACTTAAATATTTATGACTGCTGTAAGACCATAAATCTACATGATTGCACCGTTGCATCGATTCGAGAGAGTAAAACCCACTGCGCCGTGCATATGCTCATGGGAATTTGCTACATTTTTACATTTTCATGCAGATAAAAGCTGAAATTAGCGTCAATTTTACATATAATTTGAATTGTTTTGAATTGCTATTCAAACCTTTCAATTCAATTCCTTTCAATTCAGTTCACGTGTATTGAATTGAATTGAAAGGAATTGAAAAATTCTCAATTCAGATTGAATTGAACCAACCCTACTTTGGACTCTCTCGAAAACTGGAGGGGTTTGAAATTTACGTTAAACAGTCACAAGAACCCTTTCCTCGGAAATGGTGAGCATACGAATCTTTGGCTAGAAAACAGTTCACTTGCAATTCGGATGTTTTGAAATATGGAGTGGCTGCCTGGGAAACATTTTCCTTATGTAAACAAATATTGTAAAGGTGCTGTGGGAAATTCCCACTGGTAAGTTGCAGTAAATATGTATTTTCACAGGACAAAGGCCCTATGCTGGATTAAACTGGACTCCTCACTTTTTAGTCGAGCTTGAAAACGGGATGCATTACCGTAACCTCGTTTTGCAACTCCGGAAATGTGTAGTAAAATGAGTATTATATTAACTTTAATTTTTAGTTACCACTTCCTGACATTACTACTGCTCAAGCCCATTGGCATTGTGGGTTTATTACAATAAAAGGATTTTCTATTGCTTGCTTCGTGTTCAACTAGGCTATAAAATATTTTAAAATTCTGACAGTAGCAATCTTTTTTTGTTGACTGCAATAGCCATTTTTGTGTCGCGTTTTTGGTCAAAACCACAAGTTTGCTTTACTCATGCTTAGGGCTTAAATCTGTTTCAGCCACGGTGAAATACTTTAGTTGTGAATAACAGACCGTTTTAAAGTAAACGCTTGAAGTAAACGTATTTTAAACCATTAAACTTTAAGCTAAACTAAAACGACTACGAGACTCATGTGTCTCTTGCTTTATTATTATTATTATTATTACTCGTCCCCCAGTGTAAGCAGATCGTGGACCCTAGTAAATCGATTAAGAAAACTGAACACCTTGCGACTCCATTCAAAGACTTCTAAATCTTCGTTTAAGTTTAATTGTAATTTTTGTTTTGACTTTTTGCCCAATTAGTTCCCTGCGTTGGAATAAAAATTTCCAGTACTTAAAACCTTTAACTATTTAAATCTTCAATGTACAAGAAGCAAATCAACGATTCGACTCATATTAAAGTCTTGAAGATTTATGGCCGTGTTTCCCTCAATAAAGTTCATGTCCCCAATTTCTATCTTGAGAATTGGGAGTGACTTGAAACACCGTCGGAAATACTTGTCCCGAATGATACCTTCTCGCTTTTTAAGCACTCCAAGACCTTTCTTTGACAACCTAAAAGGTTCTGATCCAACACCAAATAATATCAGCATACCCCACAGTGCATCAAATACCAAAATTATGCACACTACAAGTAAAGGCATTGGGATAGTTGTGGTGGATGTGACGCAACGAATTGAAACATAAGTAATAAGTATTTGCGCCGCACAACCTGTCCACATAAATTGAAATACGATTCTTCTTTGTAAATAGTTTTGAATACCTATCAAAACCCGTAATTCCCTGTAGAACTTCAGAACCTTTGTTGCATTATTTTTCTGTTCAACAAGCTTCAAAAATGCCATTAGATGTGATCGTAGACAAAGTGCTTCAAGTAAGACCTGTAAAACTTGCAACGAACATCCCACCAAAAGTGTGTAAAATGTAAGAAGATTAGAAATCCCAATAAGGGTCTTCAAACCAGCATTACGGAGGAACGTCCATAAATAATCGGCTTGCCAGCTCTCAGACAGGCAAACCGATTCTGGGGTTATAAATGAGTAGAAGTTTACAGGTTGACATGGCATGAGTGTGCTACCTATTCCCCAAAGGATGGACAAAACTGGCATTGGCTTCATCATTAGTTCACATCCAAGAAGGCCATATCGAAGTGCACGGTCTTGTTCATATACAATGCCATCTGAAAAAGCAAACATTTCGTTTAGTTTGCTTTTAAATGAATATAAATTAAAATATTAAGAAATCACCTCGCATTTTTCTAGCCTCAATGAACAAACAGTTGTTGAAAAATCCAATGATGGTTTTAAAATTGGCTTCCGTTTTTTGGCCGCATCGAGCCAAAATAATATTAAAAGAGTCCAGAATCCTTGGAGGCATTTGATAGTTATGTGATCATCGGATTTTACAAGGAGTAGATTAATAAATATTGCAGACCCCAGTACATAAAAGTATATAGAGACAAAAGTTAATGATACTCGTGTGGGTTTTGACTCCAATTTTCCCGTTTGGACATTGAACGTTATTGGAAATCCGGGAAAGTATGAAGCTAATTTGAACGCGCTTTTGTAAGATTCTATTATCCTTTGAGACAGCATTGTTATTGCGCATGACGTCTCTAGAGAAACTTGAATAGCTGTAGTTTTGAATTAAGTCTAACCCCTGACTGACCACTGTGATGTGCTGAACGGAATACTTCAAGAGGTTTTTCGAAATTACAAAAAGGATTCAGGTTATTTGCGAGTGTTTTGACAAAATAAAACGAGAACAATTTTAAATTCTCCGTATTTAATTTTAATAAAATTATGCTATTTTAATTAATTCGTGGTAAAATAATTTCTCCAAGATTTAATCTTTTGAATAGGTTTTGAGTTGGCCTTTACAGGTTTGACCAATATAAGGCATTCTCTAGTGAGCGTTTTCTGAAATGCCGTCTTTGATTCGATTAGAGCAGTTAAATTTGGATGACATTTAATTCGAGTACGTTGACAGCGAAAGGGTTTGCTTTATTTAAGAACAACAATAATATTTTGACGTTGTTTCGTTCCAAAAACCTACATTTAGGAAAGACCTCACCCTATGTTGGTTTGAATTACAGTTTAGCTTTGTGATAAAACATTATACGGGAAATTTCGTGGCTGTGAATTAATCTCTGTGTTTGCGTGTCGAATATAGTATATATTTGTATATATATGATATAGAAATGTTTGACATTACGTAAGCTGAGAGTTGTTATTCAGAATTTCCAATACTTACTACTAAAGAGATCTATCACTTTAAACAAACTAGTGAATATAAATATAACGAGTTCTACGCTAACAAATAAAATAAAGTATTGCTAATTATTACGAAATGTAACCGGATTTTAATTATATGGTTTATTGCTGGACGAAGAAATAAGCCCAATTTTCTTTGGTAAATTTAAATTTCAGTAAGAACTTATGCTCAATTATCTTCTATCTTGAAAAGGTGTGAAATGGCTTTCCGGTTAATATTAGTTGTATAACGCTACAAATAACATACATTAACTTAAGCTGATTGCTGTTTAAAGTTTGTACAGCTTTGGGTAGCCTTAAAACACTTATGTGGGAAAAACTAGGAAACAACTTTTTGTAATATTGGAAATTTCTTACAAACACTTAATTAGGTTTAAAAAATACCTTCATTTCAGGGTAGGAAATTACTTATAGATTTGAGTAAACAGACACATTTAAGTTACGTTGAACTAATAATATTTGTTTGGGCATTGTATCTAAGAAACGTTTCGAATTAAAAAATTACAAATGAATGATAAATGGCTTTCATTGAATGTTGACGGATGGAACTGAATTATAGAGACAACCTTTATGTAAAAATGTAATAAATGCTTGTAGCCAGTAGGGTAAAATCAAACAATATCACTTATCCACCTTAATTGCCGCTTATCCACCTTAATTGTCACTTATCCTCCTTAATTGTCATTTATCCTCCTCAATCATAACTTACCCTCCTCTTAATTATCACTAATCCTCCTTAATGTACACTTATCATCCTTAATAGTCACTTATCGTCCTTAATTATCATTTATCCTTCTTAATTGTCAATTATCCTCCTTAATTGTCACTTATCCTCCTTAATTGTCACTTATCCTCCTTAATTGTCACTTATCCTCCTTAATCAGGGCCGTCACAATAGGACGGACAGGGTGGACAATGTCCACCCTCAAAAACTCGTGTCCACCCTGGAAATTTAGACGAATAGTAAAGAAATCCTTGTAAAAGTCTTCTTCCATAAAGTTTTCAAATAAACCACACTGTAATGAGTATTTGTATATATACTTAAGAAACTTGTTTCCCTTCAGAATGAATCATTTTTATCTGTTACATAAGTTCAAATTAGAGATGTGCCAGTTATGGCTGGTTCAAATCCCTACGATACATATAGTTAGCATTTTAGGGCACAAAAAACGAATGATTGTACCCTCGATAGTTTTTAAAGAATGCTTTTGTTACATTTAATTCATATTAGGGCAATAATTATTTTAAAAAAAAGTTAATTGGACGGTGTTCGGCATATGCCATACCATCTTTATTGTCAACTTTCAAATACAATCTGGATAATACAAGTCTGAACCTTAACTATGAGCCATTAGGTGCAATGCTCGCAGGAGATGGTGTGAGGCGAGGAACAAACTCCAACTGATATGCAACTTGATCTTGTGAAACGCAATTTTTATGCTGGAGAAAAAACTCGCCCCGGGTGAGACTCGAAGCTTCACCCCCATTTGGCCACCGCATACGCAGGGCTGAACCTAAAGAAGAAAGACACCCAAAGAAGCCTATGAGAGGAAATGTTCCATCCTACGACAATGTGCACACAAGCAATTCATCGTATCACCATTACTCACAACATAAACATGCGTCATGTTTAATCATTATGATAGTGCATGTGAAATGTGGCTTATAAATCGATTTTTGATAGGTAACAATATGGGCAAACGTTTATTCATACAAATTTTAACATCTGTTGAATTCATATTTAAATTTTTACTCCGTTCCCAGACATGTGTTTAATCATTACATAAGCAAAACCATATTAATGAAAGCCACCTGATGGAAATAATTCAGATGACGTTGGGGTCCATTGTAATACATATACATTCATAGTATTTCATTGAAACTAGACGGATTACGGAGAGTGGGTTTGTGTTGAAAATTCCTTGTAGAAACATATGTATACTATTATCACTAGCAAAAGTCTCCAATTTGCAAGTTCAGTTGATCAAATGCCAACGCAGTTGGCTGGGCAAACTTTGCGATCGAGCATTAATTTTCTACACAAACTTTTATTAAGTAAAGTTTACCTGCACACGCTTAAAAAATGAAAAACTTCACCACATTATTTGTTTTAGGTTTACTCTGTTTGTCTATTATCGCGGAAACTGGTAAGAAAAGCTGAAAATTTATTATTTTTATGAGGCAGAATTTTACTTTATGGATAAATTATTTTTAAGCTACCGCACAAACATGTGAGCGACGAGGTGGCCGATGTCGTCGACGATGTCCAAGACCATTTCGGAGAAGTGGCAGCTGTGTTGGTGGCGGTAGATGCTGCAGACGAGTTAGCATTCCACCTATACCAATTTTTAGCTTTCCTTTTGGTTGATAAACCCAACCAATTTTTGTCAGAATTATGCAATATTGAGAATTCGGAAATAAAATGCCAACATTTGGGGTATCAAGAGTTAAAAAATAAGACGAATAGAAAGCAGAGTTCCCTCATATACTTTATTTAGCATATTTAGATGTACCAAATATTTTTTTCAAATTTGCTTAATGTTTAATGTATAATGTTTCGCTCCACAAAGTTCATGTTTCTGATTTCAAACTTTAATTTTCAACGGGACTTCAACATATGCTTATCATACATGTGCATTTCTTTCTTTGCGTTGTTCAAAGCTGTTTCGGAACATGTATGTGGTTTCGATGCTAATCCATATATTGTCAGTGTGGCCCACAGCAATTATTAAGCAATGCGCCTGGTGAATATTGGAATGGTTTATTGTGACGCAGTTGTCATGAAGTGAATTTTGACATTAGTCAAGGAAATCTGTGTGAAGCTGTTATATCCCACCCAACACCACAAAAACTGTCGGTGAAACGAATTCAGGACACCAGCCAATATTTGGGTTTGTCTCTAAAACATCATGATGTTTGTCTCGAGTCTTCTATTTTGATTCCCATTGATGCATGATTTCATGTATGTTTTTCAGAAAAAGTCAGATTTTGTAAAATGAGGTAAGCAAATTCATTGATCCTTATAATAGCTTTTCATGAAACAATTTAAACTAAATATTCGGCAGTTGAGCATTTTTTCGTAAAGCATGTAAAACCAAATAAACCCTAAACTTTCACTCGCAGTCAAAATAAGAGTGTTCGAATTACATATATTCAACCGTTTTTGAACTTACACTTATGCTGCGTATGTTGGCAGCTAAATTTGCCTGCCTAGGTGAATTTTTTAGAAACATTTTCCGATAAAAAAGCCCACTAACATTTGAATATATGAGAAGTTCCAGTACCTATATGAAGTCAACCTAATATGTGTATTTCAGATGGAATCACAGTTATGACATACAACCAACCTGCGCATATAGCTGCTGGAACTTCTCATATACGAATTAAAACGCCTTTTCAAGGTACGAGAACGATCTCAGCAACTTAAATATTGTCAGGATACGTATCAGTACATTTTAATTTATTGAGTTTGGGAGTTAACCAAAAAATAAGGACGGAGCGGAACACTCAAAAGTGATCTATCTAAATAAACGCCATGTTATGAAAATGAACTAACTTATTATTTTGATTTTGATTTAACTTCCAAATGCCAAATAAGATCGCCAAAATAATGTATTAATTCTTTTTAAACCCCCTGCCAGCAGAATTTAAGCTTTAAAAATATATAATACTGATTATTTTCTTGTTTTTAAATGCAATTTACTCCACGGAATTTAACTACAAACGAATAAGAACTATAATATTTTAGCCATAAACCAAAACTCTATTCGATTAACGACAAAAACATTCATTAAAATTTCATAAACTTTGGACAAAAACAATGCAAAACAACAGCAAAAAGTTAGTCGTGGCAGATACTTCCACACCAATATTTTACGGTTGCAAATTCTACTCAAATTAGTCCTGTCGTAATGCTTTCCCAAAAAATTATAGAATCTTACAAAGACGCAATCGAATTGGCTACGTACTTTCCAGGGTATCCAATAAGATTCAATGCCAAAACGAAAAAGTTAGAGGCAAGGAACCATGAAAACTCGTTAATTTATATATCTGTATATTTGGGAGCTTTGGAAGTGGCAATGTTATTTAATCTTCTCTTTGTCAATCCGGATGATCATATAACTATAAAATGTCTACAAATCTTCTGGGTCGTGCTCATATGTTTTGTCAACCTATTACTCAGAGTCAATATATAATTTTTCAAAACTGGTGCTTGTTTCTCGTAAGCAAGGTGACCAAATAAATTGGAATCCTATGTTAGTATAATTTTATAAAGTAAAGCCTGAAATATTTGAAATAACTGAACTGAATAAGTACTTGAATACTCAATTAAGTATATTCAAAACCAAATCCTCCGTAATTACAATTACTTGCGCATTGTTTAGGTGAAATAATGTGTGTTGAATGAGTAATCCGCGAGTTTTATATGTAAATGCACAAAGTACGTATCAGACCAACAGCAGCCCTTGTCACCAACCAACGTTTGTCTGCACTCATTAATATCCAATTTTACCTAACATGACTTGACTTATAGGCAAAGATTTCACTTTTGTAATGCTGCTTGTATATTAAAAGGGTAAGTTACTGGTGCGTTTGCAAAATTGACTATTTTGGAACATCAATCTCGGTTTGTTTCTGTTGCTACTTCAATAAGCAACAATACAATGTATACTAGATAAAGCGAAGGGGACAACAATTGAAATACTTGAACGTATATATTTGCACCATATAAAAGTTTAATGTCGTTAAAATTCATTCATCTGGTATTGGAGAAATACAAGGGGCTTCAAGGTATTTTTTGCACCGGGGCCTCTGGACCTATAGTTCCGCCACTGTTTAAAAGGTAGTCTGTTATTGTGAAGCGTTTGTAATCGGGTTCTTAGAAGGGTTGGTTAAATAGTGTATCTCGGTTTGCTCGATAATTAATATCTTAACTTAATAATATTTAAGAAATTCTGTGGTAAGTGAATACATAAAATGCAATGATTTTGTGGAAGCTTTAAGCCTATTATCAAAAACCTTCAATCTTGGACACTTTGTGGTTTTCCTAAGATTATTCTACAAGCACGCACTCCTTTGATTTAGTAACATGGATAATAAATAAACTACATTGCTGTTACACCAGAATATATGCTTGTCTTAAAGAGTACCTGCGTTGACATCAAAATTAAAAATCAAAACTGCCATAGAAATCAACATATTAAGGAATTCAGGGACTTGGTAGCGTTCGTTTTCCCATCTGTTCACGTTAACAGCCTCATAGTGAGTATCTTGGTAGCAGGTAACTTAGAATAGAATAGAACTTAATAGCAAACTACAATCTTTTATCGATTAGCGAGTTCGTGAACCGCAGACCGTTTCCATATAGAGACTCCAACTCTGTGGGCTCATATCCTAATGTTTCTGTTTCGTTACCACCAACTTTAGTGGAGAGTTTGATGGTTCCATGCCATGTACGCTACGAAATTCAGCACCCTTATATCCTCTTTCTCTCCTTTTTCCTCCCTTCCCCTCCCTTCAAATGGGTTAAAATAATGGGTTAAAATACTCATAAATTTGAACAATTAGCAAATTAACGTAAAACTAAGCATATTGACGTGAAATATTGTGAGAATTTTAATGCGACTACATGAAAAACTTACAAACGTGGTGATTTTTCGTACTTTTTAAATAGTTGTAGTGAAATTCTCACAATATTTCACGTCAATATGTGATATGCTTAGGTTTTTGTTAATTTGCTAATTCTTTAAAATTATGTGTATTTTAACCCAATAATGTTTGTGGCTAAAAGTGTACCTCAAATTTACGACACTGTGCTGATAGTTCAAAAGTGGTCACACTTAATATTTAATTGTAGGAGTTGCACCAACGATAACCACTTTGTTCCAACGGCATCAGGTTCCAAAACGGTTGTTACGAGTTTTGTATTGTATTAAGAAAACAAAGTTGTGGAAGGTGGAAACTAACTGAGACACTGAAACGTTGGTAAATCATAGGTTTTTGGTAGTTTTTGAATAAAATTTCGAACAATTAGTTGATGAAATTTTTTGTTAATTTTTGTTTAGTACAGTTTGATGCCATCAACACGATCCAACTCAAGAAACCCCAAATTTCGGTTATAAAAATTGTCATATTAAAACTGACTTATTTCCGAAATCCCTGCCCATTGAAGTCTGTGCACTTGTACTATATTCCTTACTGATACAAGGGAAAATGCAATTTTTAAGAATTTTAAATTTTATCGTTACTAGTAACCGCCATCAGCTGATAATAATATAGTTTTAGTTTGAAAAAGAAATAACAAAATTCATTACGTGGAGATGACACTCCTATTTTTACACACTGAAACCTATTATGCAGATAAATTATGCACTTTAAATGGCACATTTCCTTGTACATATGTATGTTAGCAGAATGATTAGTTTATGAAAATCCGTAATTTGTCTCAATCCGGTTTTTATTTTTCAGCATAATTCCGATAGAATATTAATCTGGTATTTATTACTGGTTTGCACAACAAATACAATAGTTAATTTTGATTATTTTCGAATTTTTAACTGAGACCATCTATAAAGTTGATGCATCCTTGGGAATGTTATTGAGGGAAGGACTAGCGTTCTTCCAATAGTTCTCGTACGGCCAACCGAAAAAACAGACGTTTTTCTCAAGAATCTTGCCGTCAGTGACATAGTACATGATGTAGAAATTACACATTTCATCATTTCGAGTTGATCTGCATCAAAATAAAAATTCAATGTCGATTTCATGTTTTTATGCACGTATGTTATAACGTAATTTACTATGGAGGCTGAATAGGCTTTCACTCACCCGATATATGTTACCGTGTCCCGATCACTTTCCATTGTGCATCTAGCAGCTAAAATATCGCCATTCGTAACTGGAACGCTTAGCTCAACAGGGTAAAACATTTGAGGTAGTTGGGGATCCTTCTTACCAATCAGGCTCCAGTTGCAATTACCTGCCTCATTCACTCGAACTCGATATCCACTTATAACTTTACCTGTAAAAAATTGTGCTAATTTTTAGAGTAAAAATATTTCATTACAAATACCTGGGTAAAAATCAAGTTACGTACCTAAAGAATGAGAGTGAGTCCTGAAAGCAAAGGGATAAATGGTTTTGTGTTCTTCCATGACGCAAGCAGTCTCAAGAAATGTTGTTGATTTTGGTTTTATTGAGCCACCTGTAACAAGTACGTATACACCAGCTAACTTTTCGTGCTTTTGTCTCGTCACCTCCAATGTCAATCCGATTTGGCCGTTTGCCAAATTCCAATTTGTTGGCATGTGATGCGGATCCCCAAAGTGGAGTTGTAAAACAAGTGAATTTATGCCAGTATCTCCACTTATTTCAAAAGCAACGCCTTCAGGAAGACTCAAGTTGGGAGCATTCTTTGCCCAAGCATAAAGTATGCGTTGTTGACCTTCGGAACAGATTCCGCCCAACAGAAGTCGTTGTCCGCGATAATGAATGTCTTTGCCATCACTGCCCATACTGCCACAATTCCACATTTGCTTGTTGGTTATCCCTGGACTTTTGCATCCATAAAGCTATATTATGGGAGTGAATTTGTCTTAAGGTCGATTTCGATCGAACGCTTATCAATCAAATAGATCAACTTTAACTTTTACCAGCATATGATGAACGCTTCCCATGTCCGCAATTGGTTTAAATTTTACAGTCAAAGACATTTGATGTGATTTTGTACTTGGTATTTTAAGTTTATGAAATGATTTTAATTGACATTGCTCACCTATGTACAGCCTGGACGAAGAGACTACGCTCAACAAGGTGCACATGTAGGAATCCGGCTAGAGAGAAAATTAATTAAATAAACAACTGTATCTATTGGTGTTTAACTATTACATTCCTGAAAACGTCCACGCTAATAATTGTTGATCAAATCATAATTATATAGTCCATAATAACAAAATTCCTTTTCGAGGTGCTAATTATCACCTTGAGTTTTGAGTGCAAGGAAGGTTCTAAAATTGTTACTAATTTTTATTATACTTTAAAACGATGTATTTTCAAAACTTAACATCATACCTTATCTGGTTTGGCATATGGGATGAGGATTGACATATCCGTTGGAACGGATGCGGCAACGATTTCATTTGGAAAAATGATAATATTCAACAACGTTAGCGCGATACATTGATAAAGTGTTGACACCATTTTGGTTGCAAAACTGGAAAGGAGCTCGGTAATACTTTTCACTGTTTTACAAGATATTTGGCAACGAACTGCGCTATTGGTTGTGGTATAGGAAGTTTGTGCCACATTTGATATATAATGTATAAATGTAGTGTATTGTGTAATAAATACTGAGAATTTATTGGTGAGAAATTTCGGAGAAATCGTATAACGATGAGTCATTAAAGTAACACAAGAAATTTTTTGTAATGCTTGAGTAATATCTGCACCAAAAACGAATGAACAGCGAACTTTTACTACAAGTGTACTAGTTGGACTAGTCAAATACCCTAATTAATAGATAATTTAAATTATTCTCGTGATTCTTATAGCATCTTGATAGCATCCGTGTATTCCGTTTTACGTCATAAGATGGCCATTGACGTTGATTGGTGGTAAAATCTACAATTTAAGTGTACATCAATGTACTGTCTTCAATTTACACGGATTCCCAATTTTTTTTCTCCCTGATGACATGCATTAATACTGAATACGATGTTTTGCAATACGTGACACTGAATTGAAAGTCGTCACTTTCTAAAGAAATTTGTTCATTAATGCTAAAATTAAAGAGTGTGAATTATTACAACCACGCAAAGCAGTTTCACACGATGTTTTTGCTCAACTTTTTTAAAACAAGGAAGTTCTTTTAAAAGCGTTCTCAACAAGCTTATGATTATCGTAGAATATGTAAAAATTACTCTTTTGTGGTTAAGCCATTGAGATAGCCCAATAAAACCCCACACATTATTCCAACGTTTTATGTCCACGGTAATAATTTGTGTCTCAATAATACGGAATTTTTATGATGCAACAAATTACAAAATATAAAGGAAGAAGTACTCTTAAACTTTCAACCAGGAAAACTTTTTCTTCTAGTTTTCATCACTCACTTGTAACTTCATTCAGCGTTCAAAAGTTATAAACATTTATAATTGAATTTTCTTAAAGAATCAACATGTTAGCAGTGGTTATATTTAGTGTGCTAGCGGCATTAGTTATGCCAATTAAACCAAAAAGCCATGCCAATGACCCTCTGATTCAAGATATAACATTGCAAATCAACAGATCTATTAATCATGAGATTTCATCTGATAATTCGCATCATCTGTTACAAGATTACATATATTGGAACAATACACGTCTTTTATTTTATTCCATTGGTAAGAACTAATTGTAACTTTTAGTAATACTTTAAATATATTGCTATAATCATGTTCTAAAGTCATCAAAAGAGCAAAAACCATGTAACCATAGGCAGCGTTTGGAATTTGTCGGCAATACTAGCGATATTTTGTCTCTGACTGGTTATAAACTACATTAAGGTTCGTCCCGTAATAGAAAAATATAATTTATTTTTCTTATAATCTATGAGTTTGGGGTCATAGAGAATTGTAGGTTACGCACTAGGTAGACAAACTAGTAGCGAGTATGTATGCTGCCCAGAAACGAACTCCATCCGTCTATCCGGGACTAGGCCATTTTATGAAAAACGGTCAGAATGAAGTGTCCCATAATAGAAAGTCAATTCTTTTTAACTTAAAGGCTTTTATATTTTATTATAAATGGGTGGCATAGGTGTGAGGGCAAAGCTCCTAGGAACACATTAAGCTCCACTAACTTGAAGTTGTTCTGCAAATTTCGTACCAGTACAGAATTATTTGAGCTTACCTAAAATTTCCCAAATATTCAAATCTGTGAGCTCCTGGCCGGGCCAGAATCCATCCCAATAACATTGACATATAAGTTGTTTTAATTACGTCGTAGTGGAGGAAGTCCAAATCAAGAACGTTAAAGTAAAAAATCATGTTTTTTAATTTTTCAAATTTTTGGGAATTCCCAACATACGGCAGACGTTTTTACCCTTTACCATCATCAAAATGAAGTGAAATTTCATTTACACCTTCTAGACAACATTTGGACTTAGATCTGCACGAAAAAGTTTCAGTCCATTCGATAATTTGCACGCAAGTCGATGTGAAATATTTGGTGCTCAGTGCACAATGTATTCTTATGTAATATTTGGTAACCACTATTTTACAACACTTTGCTCTCAAAGTATCGAATGGGTTGAGACTTCTTTCGTGCAGAATGGAGTCTAAATGTTGTCTAGAAGGTTTCCATGACATTTCTTTTGATTTTGATGATGGGAAACCATAGAAAGGCCTTCAGGAATGAATAAATTCAAAAAAATTGAAAATTTGGTAGATCAAAAAAGGAGATTTTTTACTTCCACGTATTTGATTTGGACTTCTTTTACTATAGTATTCGGGGCAACTTCTGTCATTATCATAATGTCCTTGAAATGGATGCTGGCACAAATAGGAGCTCACAAACACGCAAATTTTGGATAAACTCAAAAAATTCCGTCCTGGTCAAAAATTTGAAAATCAAGATCGAGTTAGTGGAGCTTAATGGGTTCCTAGGAGCTGTGCCCATACACTGATTTCCCACAAACTTAATAAAAAATACAGGGTCTCAAGTTAGAAAGAATTATCTTTCTATTATGGGACACTCCATTTTTACCGTTTTTCAAAAAAATGGCCTAGTGCACGGATAACTGGGCGGATTTCCTTTTCTGGGGCACACCATACTCGCTACTAGTGTGTCTACCTAGTGCGTAAGCCACAATTCTCTACGACCCCAAACTTAAAAATTATAAGAAAAATAAATTATATCTTTCTATTACGGGACAGGCCTTATTGACAATAATGGCTGGTACTGTTTTGCAATATTTCCCAATATAGCATGCATGGCTATGTACCTACAGTAAAGCAATGGTATTGGCAACTATATTTTTCCTATTGAAGTGAATTCTTTCGATGTAAAGCTCTCTAATGACCGTTTTTTAAATTTGAAAGCAACGGCGCATGAAGAATATTGTCATTGTTCTATTTATTTAAAATTTAAACTTTAAACGAAGTAGAGGCGCTGATTGTCAATATTTCCAGTACGTATTCCTTATTTTATCAGTGGGAAGCCATTTATTGCAATTCCAAACCCTGCATATAGTTATTTGCCTTAGTCTAAAGCACTGACATAAATCTTTGAAGCGGTTTCTGAATGCGGTTTGCTTTCAATGAAATCTAAATCTGGTTTTACTTTACGAACTTTTAATATGGGTATGCTTTCATATGAAGCTTCTATTATTTGACACTATACTTATTGTAGAATGTGATGACGTCATCTCGTGTACTAATCAAGTTCATAGAACAATCCAATTTTTAAATCGTACCGTGGTGGATGTATCTAATGCTGAAATTTTGTTGTCTATAACGTAAAAAACCTTAAATGTTTTTAATCAAATTTATTCTTATATATGAAGAATGTACACTAACTAATGACCTTTCAGTCCAAATATAACTAGACCAGTTCCGTTTGCATATAAGTACCCCAGCCGGCTCAACAATCTGCAATTCAATTTATCAGTAGCAATTAACGTGGACTCGCAGTCAGAGTGCCGGAATGTGAAGAATCATCCCTTTCTATGGATATTTTATCTAAAAGTCAGGAAGATGGATTTTTCCACCATTAAAACACAAGATTGGACTCAGTTATAATGTAGCTTTTTTGAACTGCGGAACCCTTAATGCAGCAATTGAAGTCTCCGATTTCTTTATTCTAACGTTAGCAATCGAAGCCGTAGAATCGGCTGACCTTTTTAACAGACGTATGAGCCTGGTGCATGAGAGAAATATTAGGTTTATAAACCGGTTTATTGAGAACCCTTACTCACAATCAAATCCAGTTAGCATTTCTTATCAACCAAATGGAGACAATTTAAGTGGCAACAAATCGCAAGGACATCTTGCCAAGTATGCCACAATTTGGACGCATGGATTGAAAATTTTTGAATCAACAAAATTTATCCTACAACATCCAAATTTTGTTGACGAGGAAACCGATGAAAGGATTTCAGTTACCACGTTCGTTGCTGGTAAATCTTGTTCTGGAGCAAAATTTTCTGAGCTCGGAGCACTTTCTTCATTAAGAGCCTTATTGCAAACATTTGATACCGTGTTTCTTACTTACGGTAAAACTATAAAGGTTTAATGCAAATTTCATTTTATGACGTAAATTTACGAAGTATATATGTGTTATTTCACAAATACCTAGATCATGTGGCAACGCTACAACCAATTCAAAAT
>LJIJ01003370.1:0-19448 GCA_001718145.1 Orchesella cincta | reverse complement strand
GTATAACCCACACACTATTGTTAGGATTCAATTTGAGTACATAATTTGAGCAGGTATGGTAATCTTTTTTGGCGATGAAATTTTTTCTCCAAAGAATTTTGAGCAGTTGCTTAATGGAAACACCTTTGCTTTTAATTGGGATTTTTTACAGGTGCTAAATCCATGTAGATAGGTGTGAAAACTATATTACATAATATAATAGTATATTACAACACTCAGCAACTGACGTTAATACTGTTTCAATCCCTTTATCCTTGGGAAACTAATTTTGAAAATGAACAGCAGTAGATAAAAAATACGAATTTTAGAAGCCTTTTCAAATAATTGAATTAAAAATATCTGGAATAAAAAGACGATAGCATATTGCCACTTGTAATAGAAGAGCAGTCTCTCTATAAAAGTAAATCTCGGAGACGTAAGTAATGACAGTCACAAATATGGCTAATTGGAACATTCATTTGTTCACTATTTCTTGAACCCTGTCTGATCTATTTTTGGGGTTTCAACCACCCGTGGGGTTTCATGTGGCTTCCGTAATTGTAATAGAATGCCTCCGTTCACTTCGTTTTACACATAATTGACTACTACGTAGATTGAGCAGATAAACGCAGACTTGGGATTGGGAATTTCCAAGCTAGCTCAGTGATTAAATTGACAACCGATGCTTGTGGGATTAACTTGAGGCACAATATTTATATCTTTGTAAAAACATTTTCTCACTCTTGTTCAAGCGAAATGCAAAAAGGGAGAACGTCTCACTTTTTTGTACATAATTACACCTTTTTATTTAAAAATGTCACTTATTTTCATACATTGTCACTGGTCAAAAATCTGTGTATTAAAATACAACATAACATTATTAACAAGAAAAATAATTGACTAACAACATTTTATAGTTAATTTTCGAAATATTAAAAATTTTAATGCGTTTTATGAATACGATAAACTTTGTCATGATATTAAATTTACAACATACCAATCTACTGAACTATCAATGCTTTTTTTGCTTTTTCTGGTCTACCACGTTTTCTCTTTTGGCCAATCGGTACATCCCTTGCTTCAGGTCTCAAATCAAATTTTTTGTTTCTTACAGCTATCCCTATTACATGCTTACAAATGTATTCTTTTTGAAACCGTCGACAGGTGCATGTTGCACTTTCCCAGCTATCACAATTCATTTCTACTTTCCACAAACGACAGATACTTTTTCTATAACCTTCAAACGACTTCCAACTGGCATTTGTATACAATCGAATATACTTTTCTATGTCACGTTCCTTTAGTTTGGCACTTCCGGTTGATGGTATGAAGTAGAACGTCGTTTGCTTATCGGGCGAAGTTCTGTACTTAATTTCCGTTCTTATTATTACCACTACCTACAAGTTATAAGACGAGCCGCTAAAAGAGTGCTGAGTTTTGTGTTGCTTAATATATATGAGTAAAATCTTCAGATATGATAATCTTACTGTTTTCATAATCTACCACTACACAAATTATACATACCACAGCCAAATATATACTGCTTTTTGTTAAGTGAAGTATTTACATAAACAGTGTAGTTTCATTTAATCGGTGATGGTTAATTCTTAAAAAGTGAGACGTTCTCCCATTTTGCATTTCGCTTGAAAAAGAGTGAGAAAATGTCTTTTACAGTGATGAGTTAATGCATGCCGTGAATATATGGCCGTTGAGACATAAGTATGAGCTCGATTCAATTCAACTCAAAAAATCATTTTTAATTCCAATTCTTTCCAAGCTTGATTAACTAATTCCTTTTAATTCAATTCAAGTTTTTTAATTTGGTTTCCTTTTTAATTCAATTCAGCAGGTATGAATTAAATTGAATGTTTAGTTTAGTCAGACTAACATCGCATGCATTTAATGCGTCACAAAAAAACGTTTTGTCCACCTTTTTAGGCGAATTCAACTTTAGGAGAACGTATCACTTTTTAGGAAATTGATTTCCACTGATTAAATGTCTTTTCCGGTAAAAAATATATTTGTGCAAGTTTGAGCAGCGCTTGGGTGCTATTACTAGGCAACTAAAATGCCCAGCTTGCTGTCAATTCATCAGACAAAGGCGTTCGAAAAAAAGAGCCGAATGCTATATCAAGTATGCGCAGTTAAAAGGCAGAAAAGTTTGAATTCTGATCTACTAGATGAATCGTGCAATGAAGCCCACTGGATGCCGAGCGAGCTCTGGAAGTCAACTCCAAGCCTTGGAAAGCCCTTCTAGTAAAGGCTCAAGTTCACCGATTGAAACGTGAATTGAAAACGCAGTTGAACTTTGTCGTCCTCTCTGAAAATATCCCCTGCAGAGAGGCAGTCCAGAACGAGTTGGCTTTTTGCACTACCTTGTTGAATATACAGAAAGGTGGCATGGGTCACAAGGAACCTGCCATGTTTCTCAAGAACATAGATGATAAAGTGATAAACTTGCGCAGTATTCCTATGGTCGCAACGTAAAAGAGAAGGAGTTTCTCGTAATTTTCTAAATAGGTTTTCATTAGAGAAAGGCTGGGAGGTAATAACTAAATATTATTATTCATAAAAGCAATATTTTATTAAATTAATCCTGATATGCAGCCAATACACTTTTATTGTTGATGTTTCTCGAGCACACCAACAAACGTTTTTAGATAGGTCACATGATATGGTATTCAAATGATAGTTTATCCACACTAAACAAATTCGCAACTTGAAAATATATTTTCATTACAAGAAAATGAACACAAGTCAGCGTAGGTTATGATTAGCTTAAAAACTTGATTTATTTACTTGACTTTTAACACACATTAACTTTGTTCATGCAAGTACAAGCAACTGGAAAGAAACATAACATTATTATTATTATTATAAATTGAACTAAATTAAAATTGATTACATAACGCCGACAAGATATGAATATAAAGGATTCCTACATTTAAATAATATTTTTAATTATAAAACACATGAAAAGACATTAATTATTACAAACGCCCATATTTAAATTGCACTGTTTTTAATGTGAGAACAAATGAGTTTGTGCTGCATCATCTTACAGTCGTACACCTGACACTTTTAGAGCAATACATGGCTTTCTTACACTTTCCACAGCCTAGTTTAGCATTTTCATCTCCACAGAACCGACACATATTCTCCACCCATCCCAAGTAAACAAGGCAATCTTTGTCATCAACTCGAATCCCCATCGCCTCTGATTTCCTGACCTGCATGTACGGATTCAAGATTGAGATTCTGCGTCCAAACCTCAACCTTTTAAAGTTATCCACTGTTCTCTTCACGCTGTGAATGAACACAAGAACTGCATCCCCATTTCTATCCTCAGCACCAGCTGCACCCACCTCTGTTTGAAGTTGGGCTCATCCACAATGATCAAGTCAATGGAACAATTCTCATAAATATCTTCTTTCACTGGGCTCATTTGGGCGAGCGTTAAAGGCCTTAGATGGGCCAGCCCTTTTGGGGCAGTCTGAATCATCTTTGGTTCAGGAAGTTTGTCCTCAGGTAAAGATATCATTGCTTCTATAGGCAATTTGAATTGAATCAACTTCTTAATCAACTCACGATGTCTCAACATCAATTCCTTTCGGATTGGACTGTCCAAATACAACTTTTGTTGGAGGATATCCGCCACTTGTGGTTGAGTTGCAATGGTTGGGACTGGGTTTGCAATAATGCCTTCAGTAGAATTTTGACACAGAGCTTTGGTTTCGGTGTCAGCTTTCTCAACCCAAGAAAAGATTCCACTGCAGCTTTAGACGCAGAGCTGTCTTGAGGATACCAATGTGGATCAACTTCTTCTCCGCTTCCTCCCAAGATTGTAGTAGGTTTCAATTCTCAACTTGTCTGCTGGGCTATTTTCATTTCCTTGCTATAGGTGAGATACTAAGCGTCGCTATTGAAGTAAGCTGCGGCCACACTAGCATGGTCCTTGGGAGCTTTATTGACAAAGCATTTAATGGCATCAATTGCCTTTTTCTATTTCATCCGGATTACTAGCTAGTTTTGTAAGAAAAACAGCTCGAAAGAGGAGTAGTTTCACGTTTTCAGGATGTTTCTTCAAACAATAGTGAGGGCAGCTTTAAGGTTTTTTGATGGTTCATAGAGCTTGAAAGCTGGATGTAGTAATGCGGATTTTCAGGATACATTAGCACACCTTCTGAAAGGAGTTCGATTCCACGAGCAATATTCCTTGCGGTAGCAGTTTTCAGGTTGAAGGTCACAAAACAAAATCGAGCTTTCATGTCAACTTCTCCCTTCTTTCCATGTTGGCATTTGAAGAGCTCCTTAACTGGTTTCTTAATATGAGGAAAGCTTTTGTCTGAGAGAATTTGCCCACTATGTACTCAGTTGTGAGGAAGTCATAGAGCGCATTCATCACTTTCACACGTTTCTCCTCCTTTGACACTTGAGTATCGTTACTAAAATCAACGATGCGAGAGGCATTTCCAAGAGTAGTCAATATCTCAGCAGCAACTGTTTGAACCTTTTTTCTGCTGCTTTTTCCCATTCTTGGATAGTCTCTGATGTTGCGAAAATATTTCGCGAATCTTTGCTGGGTGGATTTGATACGGTGTCATTAGAAAACGTAGCCAGTTTTCCTTTCCTAATGTTTTCCATGCGACGAACACGCTCCAAAAAAGTTAGCCCTTCTGCTTCCAACTGTGTTGTTTTTCTCGAATTCCAGTAATATCGGGTTAAGCCGGTCCCGTTCTGCCACAGCTTCTCTGAACTCAACCATGAACTCCTCTTCGCTCATGCCAGTCAACGCCGACACTCCCAGCTCCCGTCCAGTCCTGAACATATTCAGAGCTTTCTCCGGCTCCATGTTTTTTTTGTAGTAAAGAACTAAAGAGTGGGCAGCCTGGTGACCCCCGAACCTGATCGCTTGGGTCCAATGCAACTCTGCCAGGTTGTTGTTTCTTGGCACCCCGACTCCGTGATAGTAAAGCAGTCCAGACGATAGCCTGCATCACCATTACCATTTTCCGTCGATTTACGGTACACTTGGCCGCTTCGATAAACGTTGCTCTACAACTACCCCGTTTTTCATACAACTGTCCCAATTTTTGTTTGTGGCAGTGCCCGGTTTCTAGCTTGGCAAATGCATAGGTTAAGCTTTAATTCGTTATCATTAGATTGTAGTAACCATGTGGGAAGACAAAGCGATAAACTTTAATTCAACGACGTTCGGGCTGGTAACAATCCGGAATGGGAGTCTGACTGAATACAGAGGAATCAAATCAATCACTGTTGGCTACACGACAAATATCTGGGTACTTTGCAGATTACGGTTTACCACTTACTACAAATGATGTGTTTTTAATACTTTTTTTAAATTTGAAAGGAAAAACCAAACATAGAGGAAGCAGAGTTGCTAATGACCTGGTTCGATGAAAACCGGCTGGATGACTCTCCGTAAGTATAAGTTCAGCAATTGGGCGAAACTAAGGACACTCTTTTGTTTATACGTGTAATTGGGAAATTAGATTACGGAAATTGTAGTCAATATGCAAAAGCTTGTTTGGTGTAGCGCAGGTTGTATTTACCAAACAACTTAGCAGTAATTTAGAAAGAAATAATCATTTGGCTTTTGTTTTTGATAAGGGTAGATGTATAATAGATTTTGAATGATAATTGAAATCGGAACTATGAATTTATGAAGTTTGCTGAAGAAGTACATTATGAAAGTTGAGATACTGGAAACGAATAAATGCTGAAATTCTACACATAAAAGTCATGTATTGAACAATTTTATTTAATGTATGCGTATTCAAATCTGTTTCATACAATACTAAGCAAATAGTCTAAAACTCATGAAATATAACAACACTTCTACAACAATAAAGTTTCTATTTTTTTAATGCGATACATATAGCTTTGTGATAACTAAAATACGATTCGTAAATCCAAGCCTCAAGCGCAAGAAAGTTGGAGAAACAGACATCAATGTGACTCCCATAGTTGGTAGTACTTGGGTATTCAAGTAATTTAGATGTAAAGCCAGTAGGTTCATGGAATCTATAAATCGGACCCCCTCTGGCTTTCGTAAATCAATATTAATATCCCCAACTACTATAACTTTTCCCATTGCACGATCCAGTAAGGTGCCTAAATGACTGATAAATGATGAGTTGGTAAACCCTTTTGATTTATAGCACATAAAATTGTTACGTCGTCTATGTTCCATTCGATAATCACGCAATGCCCACTTGCAGACTTTAATTTTGTCACACTTTTCAGTCCAAAAGCTCCCACGGTGCCCGACTTAACCAAAATTAATGCTCCTTCTGAATTCCACTTCGCTGAGCAGTTTTCGCGTAGCATTGTTTGAAATGTGCTAGTGTCCAAATTGTCCGTAGAAACCAAGTGAGGCTCCACAAAAGCCATAAAATCACTGCTAATAGCACATTGATCTGCAAAAACATCTATTCTGTGAAGATTGAACGACTGCACATTTTGAAAATATATTTTTCGATAATCACTTCCGACATCCTGAAGGAATCTCATGCTAAACCTGAATGATACTTGTCTTAATCGTTGCAGTTCATTCGAGACAGCGCTGTTTTCATCAGGTTTGGTAGGAGGTTCAAATACACCGTCAATAAATAAACCCATGGCAGAAGTTGATCGACTACACGCTACATATAAATGTTCTCGTGACAATTTGCGTCCATTGTGTGGCCGGACACAGACGACAACCTCCTTCAGAGTAGATCCTTGAGCTTTGTGAATTGTCATTCCATTTGCGGCAACTAATGGAATTTGTTGTCGTACAATACTGAGACCATGCAAAATACCGGAGACACTAAGGGTTTTGGTTTCTCGCTTAATTGGGACCGCTGTTGGATATGTAGGTGTTGTAAAACTTTGTAATTTGCCCTGGTCGTAGCCCCAATTATGGAGTTTGAAAACGTGAGCCAAGCTCGTTTTGGAACCCGCTCATTTTTTGACGTTATGCCGTAGTCGATTTTCACTAAAGTTCCCGTTGCACCATTAAACAACCCGTCAGGAACATCAACATTTGTAGAAACAAAATATTGGGCCCCAACTTTGAGGCTAGTATTGTACGGCAGTCCGTCAGCTTTCCGGTGGTCAAGAGTTTTGGCATATTCGAGCATCATTATTTTTTGGTCTTCAGTGCCACAACCTAAGCATCACAAAAGGATATTACTAAACGTAACACAAATGCCATATATAGTAATTTCATGAAGAAAACTTTGAGTGAAAATTTACCCTGTACTTTGTCGTGTGAGAACGAAATAGCCGCTTCACCTTGTAACTCTTGATGAATAAGTTGATTGTACAACTCGCATTGCTTGTTAGTAGGAAACACTCTGATAGCATGTTCAGGGGGAATCACCAGTTCTGAGATTTCCCTGGATCGGAGCAGTAATATATCTTGGTGATCCATTTCCCCAATTGCCATGTTGTTTAATGCCTTACAGAATGCGTGATCGTCTTCTGTCTCATTACTTCATCCAATTCGTAAAGTTGGAATTTTTCCCATAAAGGGTTACGGCCAATACTCCCAATGGCAGGTGCGCTGGCTCCATGAATGCGTACTGCGGAGGCAGAGGAGGTAACTGCCGAAAGTCGCCTACAACTACTATTGATTTACCTCCGAAGGCCTCGCATGTGTCGAAAATTTGTCTCAATCTTTGATCGATATCATATAATTGTTTGACACTGACCATAGAAATTTCATCTATGACAAAAAGTTTAGCACTTCGGAGCTTTGTACGAAGTGTGCTTATAGCACTGCTGTCGAGGTCGCAAAGCTTGACTCCGTTCTTTCGTTGATTTGGGGGTAATCTGAATGTAGTATGTAATGTCATGCCAAATACATTGAAAGCTGCTTTCCCTAAAAATATAAAGAAGGAATGCTCGATTTGAATTTTTCATATATAGTTCTAAAGTCTAAGACTATGTGAAATAGCAATTCAATAATACCTGTTGGTGCTGACACTACGACACAAAATTCCTCAGGATTAGTGGTCGGGAAATTCTTGTTATACCACAAATAACTTTGGACAAGTGCGGTAAGAACAGTGGCTCTTTCCTACTCCAGCTCCCCCACTTAAAAAGAAATGAAATGGAGTTTTCCCAGTTTTGAGGCAGTGCAATGCATTTAAAACGAATTTTCTCTGCTTGTTGTTTAAAGCTTGCATTAGCTTTATGTAATCTTCATATGGAATTAGTTTTGGTGGCAGAAACTGCTGAACTTTTTCACCGCTCAAAGTTTTAAATGTTTGTGAAATTGCATCGTCTTCCTCATGGCATAAGCCAAACTCATTTTCCAGTGAATCATTGTCATTCATATTTTCCAGATGCTCCAAATCTCCAACAATATCATTCAGTTGTTCGTAATCCTGTTCGTTTGCTATGTAGGCTGTTGAGTTGTTTATAATTATTTTCCAATTGTTTTGTGCTTTCTCTATCACGTTTGTGTTTATTATATCCGCATACTCGTCACGCCATGGGAAAAAAAGCATGAGCTTTTCTCGGTAAAAGTTTACAGGATCAGCTTGTTTTCCATATCTCCGGAAACGAATGATTTTCTGAGCCCCACGTCTAATGACGAGTCGACTGTTATCTTGTAGGGTGAGATCTGTATGAAAAATTTAAAAATGTTCGAATTAAGTTATGAAAATTTCCAATTTTGTTTATATATATATGTATTAGACTTACGATTTTTTTTATTTTCAGACGGTCTTCGACACTCATAGAAAGATGCGAACTCCGCCAGGCATACGTTTTCTAGCACCAATGGACGTTTTGGATAATGCTCCACAACGCCGGCTTGAAAAACATCTTCGTTACAATCATTCATTTGCAATATTTCTTCATGTGGTTTTAGCATTCTAACCCTTTCCTGTGGTCTGAGGTATTAATGAAAACCTCAGAGCGACTGCAAAACGTGTTTGGAATTCCAAGTAGAAACGCTGTAGCTTCCTGTGCTGATATCTCTGATCCATTGATAAGTATACTTGCAAATTTTTTACTTGCTCACGCGCAGATAAATTTCCATTCTTAACATCTTTCGTTGCTGCTTGTAAAAGTTTGGATACTCCACCTTCAGCCTTTGCAATATATCCAACGCAGTACTTGGCACACGCGTAAGTATCAGTAATGAATTGTATGTCCATATTTGCTCCCCATGCTTCCAGCATTTGTTTTATAATTGTTTACGTAGCATTCTGATGTTTTCCGTTTCAAAAATACCGTTGTTCTTATATTGAACTGCGTATGGTTAAAATATAGTTTTCATATGACACGCCTATTTGAGACAGAAAGGTATCAAATGGGATGTCTTCTTTAAAAGATGGACCTTTCTCCGATAATGATTTCTGAAGATTCTGGTACATAGTCATGAGAAGAAACCGTTTTTCTCTGGGAAAAAATTTCGGAAGTGCCTGCAGGATAACAGTTTTTGGAAGAGGAGGTTTTGGGAAACCAAATCTGCATATTTTGTTCCTCCTTTTACGGCATGTATGCGTATGCTTGTGCAATTGGTACGCAATATATTGCTGTATTATCCCATCCTCGCATCTTTCGCAGGTTACAAACCGGTCAATAAATTGGCAGCATTTTTGAAGCGCTCCCTCGTCTCCTGTTTAAAAACATTCAGAATGATTGAAGCGTTCATATTTATACATGCAGTTGTTTATTGAAATGATTCCTACCTTCTACATATTTTGGAGCATCTTTAAGCCAGTAAAGCCCATGAATGTGGGGAGAGCCTCGCAACTGAAATTCCATGCGTGTGAAGTAATCTAATAGTTCATGCTCCTTGAATACGCTGTTTCTTTTCTTCATCAACTGTAAAAGTGCCCGAAACCGATGTTCAAAATGACGCATACACGTCACAGGATCTTGTCGTATCAGCTCACATTTTGTTTCAAATGGAAGTGAAGCCGCCTCATCTTCTGTTATGTTCGCTGTCTTAAGGATCTTCGTAAGCATTTGGATAAGTTCGTTCCATTTGGTTTCTGCTGCCGAATGAGTTATAAAAAAATGCTGTGTTCCTTTTTGACGGATCATGGCAAGAACCCGTTTCTGCTGTTCCTTCCAGTAGCAGGGCGAAGAGCGAATATTTTTAAAAACCGTATAACCATCATCCTTGTCAAGTAGAGCTTGGAGTTTATCTTTGTCTTTCAAGAACCCTGCAGTCACATTACTTCCGGAGCGCTTCCGGAGACAGATTTGCATTGCTTGCGCAAGTTTTTCATTGAAGGAACGTTTGAATGCATAGAGGATATATGTTGGGGTGCATGCGCGTCTTGTATGATTACGGAGATATGATTTGGCTATATCCGTGTGTGAAAGCTTTCTCTCAGCCGTCTGGACTGTCCACAGAATATTTTTGGAAATGACAATTGTTCTGCATTGAGGTCTATGAACAGTGGTTGCGGTGTATTTCCCTCAGCTGGAGCGATTGCTAACCCTTTAAAGGTTTCCTTTTCAGAAAAAATTAATGTTTCTTCAGCACCAACTTCATTTTCTTTTATTCTGTCGTCCGGGTCTGTGTCTGAATCTGAGGATTCGTTATCATCATTCGCATTAGCGGTGAAATCGCTCATAAAATCTTGGCTGGGTGGATCAACAGTGTACTCCAATGTATCACCTTAAAATACAAATGGCAAAAATCAATTTCAATATAGTAGCATCAAATGAAATGAGCCAGAATGTCTTAAAAACTTATACCGTTTTTATATCGTATCCAATCTTCACTGAGTTGAATATTCTCCATTCTGTATAACGGTTGATTTGCGAGGTACTTCGCAGCTTCATACACTACTGCTGGTCGTATAAACTCGTACACATATATGGACGCTTATGACTAATGCGTCTTCTGAGCTGAACCGGAATTACAGATGTATCACTAAACTCGCGAGGTAGAACCCTCGAACAAACATCCAGTTCGCACTCCACATTTACAACATTTCCACGCAAAGCTGATTGTTTTTCATGGCCAAGCAGACGAATCTGCATAAATGGGATTCTTGGGGACACCAGTCGCTCTTCCAATGGCGATAAATCCTAAAAATACAAAAGCATAAGAATTTTATTTTGATCTATTGGTTTTGAACTGGAGGCTGCAATGGTAATAATTTTAACTTGTGAAACCTTTAGCACATCTGGGATGGGAGGCAGCTCAAGCCCATTTACTAAGGCCATCCTTGGAACTGAATGGGGGTTACGACTCCACACATAAGCTTTGCATGTAACACAAAGTTTGCCCTCACGGTTTTCGGACTCGTCGATATCACATAAGTAGAGAGCAGCTTCTATTACTTCAGTTTGGACGCCATGATCTCGTAACGAGTCGTCAGATATTTTGAACATATACTTCTCATACCACAGTCCACCACAACAGCTGCAAATTGAGGACGGAGCTTGACGTATTGTTTTCTGGAACTCTGCTAACAGTTTATAATACTCAGTATTATGAGCACCAGACCCCAATGTCACCTCCAGCTCCAACAGTATCATAAACGGTATCCCGACGCTGTCGCTTGTAATTTCTTTCTGACTTTCTTTCTGCTACACGAACGGATTCATCAGAGCGCCTTTTTCGTTGAGAATCTCTGTTCCGTTCTTTATCAATCATTTGAAGGGCAAGATTTTGTTTTCGTTTTGCCCTGTACTCCGCCATGTATTCCTTCCGACTTTGTGGTTCACCTTCACATAAAATTGATCAATTAATAATTTATGAAATTAATCAATTAAAATTAATAACTGTTTGCCGTAGCTACTAAATAAAACGTATTCTTACCTTCAGTCGGGAATTTACAAGCTTCTTTGTTATTGATGTTCATTTTTAGGCACTTCAAACAACTCATACACAACTTTGTGGCATATTAAAATAAAAATTATTTCCGGATTGAGTCATACTCTTTCCTTCGTTTTCTTCAATGTGGTTTACCAAGAACGACGATGGAATTTGTATGTTGCGCAGTCCAAATGGGGCATTATGAGACTTTGTTGCAATGCATGTTTAATGTACTTAAATGTCGTAATACTAACGTAAAAAGTTCGTGACGGACAAAGTGATTCTTATAAAGTGGCTGCACCACTTAATAAAAAGTAGCTTCCCATTTTGCAAATGTGTACAAAAATAAAACGGTAGATAGTTTTCAGTCACATACCAGATATATAGCACACATTTTAAATTTATGACGTGTTGAAAATGTCATAAGATCTGCATTGCAAGCATAAAAACGACGCCTAATCAATTACATTTGTGAACTCAATTTTGCACTGAAAGCACGAATAATGCATATGACATATACCCTTCATGTGAAACAACAACCTCAGAACTAGACTTTTGATCGTAGGTTATATTGTATGAATGTTATCTTACTATACGAATGTAAATTCCCACGATATTCGGCCTTGACCTCTCCTATTCTGACTGTACATGACTTGGTTGATTCGTATAATGACGCCAGGTGTATGTACGTATAATGTTAGGTGACAAGAAGGAAGTACGGTTTAATGATTTTGCTGCTTCTCATTTGCAGAAACTTTTAGTTTTCAGCTTTCATTCCTCTTCCAGACATGCTGTCGATCGGGTCGTAATCCAGATTGCTGGAAAAATTCTCTCTGATTCTCATTCCAATTTTCCGAATTTTGACTTTCCACGACAAGAAGCCATTCGAGAACTTTCTGGACATCAGTTCCTGGACGCAGACTTTGTTCGGAGAAGTTGTTTTATTTTGAAATCAATGTAAACAACAACCCGATCGTCAATATGGACCATTTGGGAAAAGTTTTGGTAAATGATGCCTCATTATCTCATCCTGGAGGAGAAAACGAAGTGTGTGCCGGTTTAATAACAATAATTTGTAAAAACGCAAAAACTACGTTTGTTTTTACATTGTTTTATAAAATATACGTTGACTTTTCCAACAGACTCCAGCTGTGGAAGCAATACCATCGGCTTCCCGATCTGATGAGCTGAACTGCAAGCCTGTCCAGCGTCAGGGTGAGGGAACTGGTTCCCAGGGACGGCATCCAAATGAATCTAAGCAGACTGCAGCTGTCACCGAACCTATTCCATCCACTAGCAAGGACGTAACAGTTGACACTCATTCAAATAGAGAGATCGGAACCGAAGAATGCTCAAGTAATGGAAAGACAGAGGTATTGGCAGTTCCGACTTTATCTATGGGAGATCTCCTAAAACTGCACCCAACACCAAAGAAGGTTCCAAAAAAGGTAGACTTAATATTCATTAATAAATAGTCTCACTATCAGTTCTTCCCGAGAAGTAACTACATACATTGTTTTTATATTTTCAGAGGGTGCCAGAGGAAGCCAAGGATGACAAATACCAAGCCATGCGACTGAAAAATACAATTTTGTCCCGGAACGCGAGGGCAAAAAAGCGTAAAATTGATGAAGAACGCGTAGCACTGCTGAAGAAGGCTTTGGAAGAAAACAAGCGTCTCAAAGAGGAACGCCAGCGGCTGGGGAATATCGAAGAGAGCTACAAGACGCTTTTGAGCGAGAACAACATTCTCCGCACCCTGTGCTCCATCCATCGCCTGAACCAAAATCAGTGAGATCGGGAACTACTTTCAAATTGGTCATTTTATGTAACAATTGTAAGTGCAGCAACAAAATCAAGTTACTTCTTTCTGTTTTATGCAAATATTTAAAAATTGGTTTCTTATTGTTTTCAGTTCCCAAGTGTGTGTATCAACGGTTTCTGAAGAAATTGAAGTGGAGTGGATTCTCATATTCCAGAGGGTTGAAATATTGTTAATAAAAGTTTAGATAATTAGGATAATAGACTCTAAACAAGATGAATTCATAATTAACCAGCAAATAAGAATAGTGTAGTTGTAAGTTACAAATATTGGAGTTAATCACTCGGTAGACTGTCTTGTGGCAAATGAACTTTGACTTGTAAACTCGGTATGAAATAAAAATTTGAGATATTTAAGCAAGCTATAAATGGAGCTAGTAGATAAGCGCTGTTATTGGAACATTATGAAATTTTTTCCTTTTCAATTAGACTATGTAGTTTTTATATTCTAACCGTTTCCACGAGTCGACAATTTTTAATCGGCAAATAAAGCTGGTAGAGAGATACTAAGTAAAAAGGTACTTATTTTGAAGGAAATATTCCCTTTTTCGTTTTCGACTCACGCAGTAGCATTTGTTTCCAAATTCGTATGCATAAAAGATTTAATTATTCGTTGTTCATACCTGTAATAGCAAAAAGTATTTAAACATGAACATTTATATTGCATCTATCAAGTCGGCCAACCAATCCAACACCTTATAATAATTAAGTAAGAGCAATCACTTCTTCCCACTCTATCCTTCAATTTTCAGTTCAATGTTTAGCAATTTACTTTAACAACTTACACTGTCACTTTTAAAACTACGTACTTCGATCAGTTTTATTGTACTTTATCCGTACAGTTTTCGATGTGAAATGTGGAAAACTATGAGAAAGCTAGCCAGTAAGCTTCTTCATTCATACTTATCAATTTCAGTTAGTGTGTCAAAGTCTAATTTTTGAAGTTTCAATGGTCAAAAGAATATAAATGTAGATTTAATTGTTGTCTCTTTTTGCCCTTTTGATGATCACCCTTGCTGTGAAAACAATAATGAAACTACAGAATTATTCCAGCTCATGACACTCAAAGATGATGTATAAAAAGATTAGACAGGCTGTAATAATCTAATAATGCAAACAGATAACCGTTTCAGTCAAATTATTATGGAGCACCGGATGCCCAATCCCAATTTCTTCACAGTGTACTGTGAAATAGTTGCCAGTAAAGGAAACCCAGCCTATATGTGTATTTTATGCAGTCAGTTAGAATGAAAGGGCTTTTTTGAAATTATTCATTTTGAACGACACTAGCATTCAGACTTGGTTTGTTACTTTCCTATTGTTTGAAAGTATTTATTGTAAATTTGATAACCAAAGCTGTGTTTGTACTTTACAGAACACGTTTGATCAAGGTAAATAGCATAAGCTAGATCAACATACAAATAGATGTTTTGTAGGACTTTAGTTTTACATACAATTAAAATAACCAACTTTTTTATGGTTTTGAGTACCGAAGGTGTTCCAAATTACAAATGGAAGTTCCTGGTTGAGTCTGCATGCAACACCTCCATTGGTTCTTGATCCAAGGCTGCCGTCATTTTAGTAGGAAGATTCTAACTATCCACGACAAATCCTTCCATCGGTCCTCTTAATTTGTCATTATCTGTGAAATTAAAGTTGAACAAAAGTGTAAAAAATATTTATAATACTAAAATCTATTTGTGAATAGTTAAGATTCTGAATAATGTTGTACCTCGGTAAATACAGACTCAGTTTCCATCCACTCTCGAACGTCCGAAGGGAGGATATCTCGTTCTCCCTCATAGCCCATGTGGAATATTAATAATTCTATCCAAGCCGGGCTCCCGTACTCATGGAATTGTTCGGGATTCCCTTTGAAATAGTTCAAAAACTCCTCAACCAATTGAAAACGATGTGGAGTTAACGGTTTGCGACTCTGTTTTATCATTGACTACGTACTTTGCTCGTCAGTCTCTTTTTGCATGTTTGTGATGTTGCCAAAATATGAATTCCTCTTTCTAAACTCGCTAGTTCAAGGTCAACAAATAACCATTTGCGGTGCATGAATTACTTCGAAAACGTTGGAAGGACTCTGTGTTGGATGCTTGTGTATCTTTTGATGAACCGTATGTGTTTCTAAATTCAATGAAGTAAATATCTATCCATGAAATGTATGTGTACTAAACGCAACTGGAAAACGAGAAGCAGATTTGCAAGGATATATGTACTAGTTTATTGACATGTGATTTATGTAGTGATACAACGGAAAGCATAATAAATTCAATTATTTTAAACAGTGTGCGTAATTATAAAACCTGAAAACCACTGTCAAATTTTACAAATGTTAAGGTATTAAGTTAACTAATATTACAACTTGATTTGAGTGTGAGTCTATTATAATAAACATTATCAGAACCCATACATCTACCTTCATTTCAAAAATATTAATAACGAAGCCATTAGCTACTGATATCTAAAGTCAGTGAGACATTTTAGGTAAGTAGAAACTTGTTCCAGGAAATAAGATCCGAGTAGAAGCCAGCTTTAGGGAATTTGAGATGTAAAATCTGAGAGGGAGTACTGCTGGGATGGATATTCGTTATCACTGCTGTCAGAACTGTAAAGAAACACATAATATATACTTAATTTCAAAATTTTTTGGAAATTTTGCGTCATTTACTACACATTTAAAACTTACGACACGGCATAACGACGAGGAATCGCATTTCGCTTTGCTCTGTCAGCTTCTCGTTTGTACTTTTCAACTTCCTTCTCCAACTGCTCAATTCTCTTGCGTGAGTCAAGATCCTTCAGTTCCATTTTTGCCAATTTCTGTAGAGCTTCCTTCCTCTCTCGCTCAGACTTTTGTAGACCACTCTTGAAGCTTTTCTTAATGGCTGATTGTATTTCATCATCTCTCGCATGTTGTTCAATTGCAAGGCAGTTGCGGCATGCTGGAGTCTACAAGAAATTATTTCGTATACAACGATATTAAATCATGCTATCAACAGTGCCAAGATGAATCGTCATAAAATCTGCACGTGTTCATACCTGAGCCTTTCATGGGCAGCTCTTTCCTGCTCCAACTGTTGACGAAGTTGCTCCATGTCCACCACCAATTTCTGATTATCTACGGTCACGCACTCTAGTTCCTTAACTTGCTGGGCCATTCTATCCCCATCTTTATCAGTTGTTGGATATATGCGTAGAGCATCAGTGTTGAGAGACACATTTTTCCAACATAATGGACAAGCTCCTTTCAATTCCCTAAATTAAGAAGTAATTCAGAAATGTATTGAGCTTGAATAAATTAGTTACAAAAATACGTTTTACACACGATCAAGACGAAAAATACTATATTGTACTCACTGCTGAACACCGAAACCGGAGAAACATCCTGTGGTCTTGCTCCTGCTAAACCATTCTTTAATGCAAGGATGATGAAATAAGTGACCACATGGAAGAGCAACTTTGAGTAGTTCTTGAGTCACCGGCAGTATCTGTGGATAGTCAGTGAGGTAATCCTCACAAATGCTGCACACAATCGCCATCGCCGAGATGATGTCGTACTTGAAAGGGGCTGCTATTACCAGGATACAACCTATGAATTGAACGAAAACTAAAATTGAAGATTGATGTTAAACACGGATTTAGGACGGAAAGTTTAAACGCTCTATTTTCTCTTCACATCCGTTTTGGTTTGCAAATAAGAACATTGTATCTTTTCTTGGTAACCTTTTTTGGAATCTTTTCAAGGCTACGGAATCCTTTTCTTTGATTCAGAAAGAAACTGAGAAACGGGAGAGCATTACGTACTGGCTATTTAATTAGAACTTTAACGATGATAAAAGCAAGTGAGCTAAACACCTTCCTTCCAAATATTCGTTGTTGATAGTGAAGTCGTAGCAGATCACTAACATACAAGCTTGAAGCACCGTCAACCCTCCTTCCCAACTCACAATGTTCACTTTACTGAACGTATTTCAACACAAATCATGCACTACATTCACTCTGCCCTGCAACATGGACCATACCATTTCCTTTTTTATTCTGATCATGATGTAAGAGACCATTAAAATTTTTTGGCTTGAACATTGATGGTTCGTCATTCGTTCAATAAAAAGCTATGAAAAGAAGAGAAGGCAAAACCAATAAGAGCCTTACAAAGCAATCTGCATATTTTGAAGGGATTAGCCCCGACTTCCTTTCTTACTCATCCACTTTGACATGACGAAAACATGGAATACATATGGAATGGTACCTGAAGTATGCATAAACATAATATGGAATAGATAGTTGACTACAAGTGAGGACGTTTCTGAATGACTCGAGTCTGTGCCAGAAAATATTTGTCTGCTCATTGAGGATGAATGGTATTCATGTAATCGCTCATTCCTTTTGTGTGGGGTGAGGATCTTAGGCGTAAATTAGAATCCCCAACTTCAATAGTGGACTGTATTTCAAATTGTGCTTTTCAGCTATTAACTAGCACCTAACCTGGCTCGCTACTAATGACCCTGACCTAACGTCACGTGTGCTTATAATTACAGAAACTAGCACAAATAAATCACTAGCAAACTCCAGTAGGACTACTAATTAATCAAATAATTTATTCCATGGACTATTCAACGGTATCAAACAACAATAACAATTAATCTTCAATTAAAATCAAGGTAAAAAATAATAGAGCATGAGCTCTCTAAAATCGCTACTCATCACGAGCCACGAAACGCAACGAACTAAAAATTGAGCGCAACTCTCTGCTGCACTCACCAAAAAAGTACATAAAAATATAACAATGGAAAAGCATGTTCCAAATACAAATATACCGCCATGTACATATGAACAAAGACAA
This sequence comes from Orchesella cincta, assembly GCA_001718145.1. Taxonomy (NCBI): domain Eukaryota; kingdom Metazoa; phylum Arthropoda; class Collembola; order Entomobryomorpha; family Orchesellidae; genus Orchesella; species Orchesella cincta. The sequence continues at coordinate 993 of LJIJ01003370.1, read as the reverse complement.
ACATTTCACTATGCATAAAATGATGAAGATAGCATCACGAGACGACATTCCACCCCCGATTTAGGGCTAAAGTAGTCCGGAATCCTGAGCTCGAAGTCCAAGTGGGCATATCTTCGTGACAGGTCTGCGGTATATAGATGTCTTTCTTCTTGAAAAGTCCCTCGTTGAACTTCCACAACTCGAACTTGTCCGTCTGCGCCAGGGAAAGTCTTGGTGATGATTCCTCGAACCAAGTGTTCCTTGGCTGCTGGTCATCAATGATGAACACCAAATCTCCAATTTAAGGTTCCTTCACCTGATGCCATTTCTCTCGTCTCACGAGTTCCGGTAGGTAGCTGGTTGTCCAATGGTCCCAAAAGCGTTCCGCTAATAATTGGGCAATCCTCCACTGGCATCTCAAAAATTCATCCCGGTCTGTGTACTCTCCAGGAATAGATGGTCCAGAATCCGATCCACCACGGAGAAAGTGATTTGGTGTAAGGCTTTCTGGATCTGCAGGTCACCGGAAACATGAGTAAGCGGCCGGGAGTTCACAATATTCTCTGCCTTTAACACAGTCAATAAGGTTGTATCACGGGGAAATTTCTCTTTCAGGATGCGTGATACAGCTTTCTTCACACAGTATGAGCCGTTCCCAGGCTCCACCCATATGAGGAGGATGGACGGCGGATGAAACTCCACTTCAATCCTCGATACTTGTCATGATGCATTACAGCATCAAAGTCAATCTTCTCCAGTTCAGCTTTCAGCTCACGAGCGGCTCCCACAAAGTTGGTTCCGTTATCACTGAAGAGATGCTGGGGTCTTCCACGAGAATCGATGAAACGAGAGAGCACCATAATCATTTCATCTGTGCTCAAACTGTGGGCAACTTCAATGTGTATCCCACGAGTCACCATGCAGCAGAACAAGCATCCCCATCTCTTCTCGTGATGACGTCCTACGGTAACTTCCATCGGCCCAAAAAAGTCCACCCCCGTATAGGTGAAAGCA
>LJIJ01003369.1:0-19451 GCA_001718145.1 Orchesella cincta | reverse complement strand
AAATTGTAGGGTAAACAAGACCGGTGTGAGTGCAAATTTTCCAGTTTCCAAGCAATTTTTATAACATTGACGCTTGGATTTGTGTGGTACTTCTGTCAATTGACTATTTCTGACTATCTTCTGTATCTCCTGATTGCCAAGCTGATTTGTAGTGTGACGTATTATTTCATCATGAAAGTTGTTCATGATGAGTTTGCCCAAACCTCCTCCACATTTCCGTTAGTTTACTTTTTACTATCGGGAGCGTTTGCCGTGTTGCGTTGTTTTATTACATGCAAGCAGCAGCAGAGTGGGGGATTAGTCCAGCCGAGTCTCGTGCTAAAAATCGGGCGTGTGTAGACCTGTTTTGGATTGGGGAGTATCCCTACGATTCCCATGATCTTTGGCACTTTCTCTCCGCTGCTGCCCTCTTTCTTTCTTTCAACGTATGTGCGGGAATTTAAAATGCAACAAATTATTTGCAAAGTTGGTTTGTTTAAATTTCTACTCTCTTTCATTTCAGGGATTGCTCATTTTGGATGATGATTTGGTAGCTACTCCTTGGACAGACATATCAGTTTTCTAGGTTCAGATTTTTTTGCACATATTTTATTTCAGGTTCATATTACATAAATATTTGTAAAATCTTTTTTAATTTAACTTGGTTATTTATATTTTTAAAAAGACTGTTTTGTTTAAGTCAGTGTTTAGTGGTAATGTTTATTGATAGTAATATTTTAAACGAACTTACGCATACGGTTTAATAAAAATTAGTTACAGTTTTATAACAAACTTAGCCCTTCCTCAATTTGTTTCAAGTTGGAACTCGTTTCCCGCAATTCAATAAAATTAAAAGATTTCTCATACAATACGCAACAACGCATTGGTTTAATTAGTTTCATATTTCATGAATACTTAAATAAATGTATATACAAACATACAATTATTCATGTACCTGAAACAATTTATACGCGAACTGCATTCTGTAAAGGAGGACAATCTTCAGCTAATGGAGATTTTGCTAAAACAACTATAAGCCTTAAAGTTGATATCTATGTTATTCCAAAAACGACTATATCAATAATTCACTGACGTGAATTGCTTTTATGTGCAACTAAAAAATTTGAAATATGAGTGAATTAAAATGTAACAAGTAAATTTACCAACATATCAACAGCAGCATTAGCCCATTCGAGAAATGTGTCTTTTCCGATTCCATAAAACGGAGCTGAGAGTTTGACAACCAATGGTTGCATAGAATATGTCGCCTTAAACGCGTAGCTCTTTCGCCTAGACCCTTTGACAATCCTATCCTTGAATTCCTGGGAAGCTTCCACCAGTCCATGAATGAGACAGCACTCATTGTAGTAGATTATCACGGCTACTGCAAACGCTGTTATAATTAGCGATCCAGCAGCTGCTCCAGATACTGTTGCCAAGAGGTATTTCATGTGGCGAACAACAACGAAGCTCATTACAGCAAAGATTCATGTTTTTGCAGAGAAGCTGAAGTGATCTGTAGAAGCAAATGGTCCTGTTTTCTGAAACGACTCCTAGTTGCTTTGTTGAGAATTTTCGACAGTTGGATGGCCCTTCGGGTGTCAAAGCAATGCACCACAACTTTGGAGAGACAACTGCAACCACAGCAATCAGAACTATGTTAACCATAGTGTTTGTACAAAGCAGTGCTCCCCAACCCAACCATATGATTATCGGACACTTTCCTAATTCAATCCGAGTTGTATATCCTCGCTCTACACGCTCTAAATTCCCTGAAAATAGAGATAGTTTCATGATTTTTTTCTATCGGAAGCAATCCAAACACAAAAATTCACAGTATTTGTCTCATCTGTTTTTCATCTTTGTGTTCTTAAACCATTTCACATTGTCGTAGAAAACATTTTCTCTCTCAGGCCCCTTTGGCATACAATTTTTTTTGTCATTTGTGTTACACTAATACATGTTTTCTGGTGTAAAAATACGAGAGAATGACGATGGCTTCGTTGAAAATATTTCCAAAATGTTTAAAATTGATTCGGGTACGCTCTTTCGACTGGGAGTGAAGTAAGCTTTTAGAAACATTTGCACAGATAAATTGAACCTTTCGAATTTTAATATACAGTATTTTTAGCGTTAAAAAATTCTATATTCACATTTTAACTTCATAAATCAAGTATATTACAATTGCAAGGGTTGTCGTATGGAAGTATTTATTTTAAATAATTTAGGAGAACAACCCGGCTTCGTTTTGAGGCGGAATGACTTTTAAACTTACTTCCTTATTTTCTATCTGTCCCTGTGACTCGTGGAAAAAGTTCTTCCGAAAAAAGTCCAAACTTTTCCAGAATTTAGAAAAACGCTTCCAAATCCAACAAGGTGAAGATGATGATCTAAGTACTATTTGCTCTTATCAGGGCAAAGTAGTGAATTCCGAGAGGGGCACCGTGCAACCAAAAGTGATAATAATAATATGGACGTTGGACAGATTATCCGTACATATGTTCAGTTACTAAACATTTGCATTAAAACGCAATAATAAAATACGGAAAACTTTCCAGTTGCGTATATACCAGTTACACGACTTCGTAATCCTTCGGGCTGTTTGCATGATTTCTTCTAGAATTTGTAAAATATTCGCTAAATTTGCAGAAACAGTTACAGAGCAGCTTTAATCATTATTGAGAAAATGTATTTTATCTGGTTGCTCTGTTGCAACCAATTCAGCCAATACTACTGTTAATTTGATATGCAGCTTAGAAAGAATAAATAAAGCAAAAAAAACAATAAATAGCATACATTTATTCCATGATCTTTTATTTTGTGACAACCCGCTTCTGAATATTCACCCAAAATGGTGTCGGTGAATAGCTTACAGCAAAATTCGGACTAGAAACGGGACAAGTTTTGCTATTGAATTCATATTTTCCAAATATTTCCACGGCAAAAATAAGGAGCATTCTTTCCGACAGCTTTTGGGAAGGGCATACTCGTCGCCCTGCCAAATATAAATTATTGACATCCGAACAAAAAAATATTTTGGAAGCGTGAGGCGAAACGTAAACTTACCCGAGCCAAAGCTCATAACCAGGCGTGCTTTACTGGAATCTAGTTTTCCACAGCTTGATAAAAACCGTTCAGGTCTAAAATTTTCCGGGTCACCCCAAACTGTCTTGGAGTTGTTGAGAGCTAATAAGTTGACGAGGAGGGATGTTCCCTAAACGCTTAGTAGAAAAGAACTGTCAAATTCAAAATATTTTAATTACTAAAATTATGTCATACTAGTTTCATACAGCCTCAATATAAAATCCACCGATGCTGATTCCGCCAGTTGCGACCCTTGGAGCTACGATTGGAATGCTTGAGGAAAATCTCAGCGTTTCTAAAACAAATGCAAATGTGTATGGAAGTCTGCGAAAAACAAATTATATCATTTATTCAATTTTAAGACATTTACTTAGAAGGATTTTCAACAGTTAATTAAGCACAAGCTTACTTGAATTGAGTAGCGGTGAAAGCTCCGTTGGATAAATCTTCTCCTATAAATTGATCTATTTCTTGAAGAGCCTTTTCCTTGGCGGTTGGATATAAAATTGAGCTGATCATCAAATAAACCCGACAATCCGAGATGTAGCGATGTACCTTTAGCGGATGCAATTTGAGGCTTAAAAACGTGCCATAAGCGAAATTTTCAATAGACTAGCTGTCGAATGATATATCGCACTCCAAGCGTGTCGTTTAAAAGTACATGACCTATTTGACCCTTTGAAAGTTCTGATTTCAATTTGTAGTGCATATTCATCATCAGCACAGCAATACCTTTCGAATGATATATCATAAGCTTTAATGGTCATTTGAAACATTAATCGTGACCTTTGACCCTGTTCGGAAGTTCTGATTTGAATTGCAATGCATATTCATCATCAGTAGAGTAATACCTTTCGAATGATGTATCATTAAGCTATATAGTGACGCTTATCAATTTAGTTGCGCTTATCATTTGACCCTGTTCCCGTGACCCCAGATAACCCATCTTCGAACTCATCCTCCGCTTTGACCTTATCTATCGATTGGTGAAAACAGAATTTCGAAATGTCAAACGGTTCGAAATTATCGTGTTGACAGACAGACGGACGACGGACGGCGGACGACGCGGATACAAAGTCTTTCTTAATATGTACCTAAAGGTACATAATAAACTAATGCAGATGAAACGGTGTCCACAGCATTTTGAAACAGATCCATTAGGGTTATGACAAACTGTTCATCTGCAATAAATACTTCGGTTTACCTTCCACTTTTACTAAATAGTTTTAGTTTATTGTAGTAGCATGTTAAAATTCAATGCTGTATTATAATTAACCGGTAAAAATCGGACTGGATGAATCGCCATTTTCAAGAATTTTTCTCGCAAAAGTGTCCATGAAGCTGGCTGGCTCGTTGTCGTTTCTCATTTTAATTTTTCGTTTAGTTAATTCTTCCATGCAAAACTTGTTAATGTTTTTCAGCCATTTGTTTTCAACAAATTTATTGGGAAAATAGCGTCTCATCCAAGATATGGATGCAAGGGGATCAATGACTAGATTTATGCTTCGAGTGAACTCTTCCGTAGAATGTAAAACGAGTTTTAATCTTTCATCGTCATATTCAAACCGATCTCCACCACTCACCAACTTCCATATTATGTTAAAAACGGCGCCTCCAAACAGCTCGGAGTTCAATAAAATTCCGCTCTTTTTATTCACGAAATTTAAATCCCAGTGGCTTGTGAGGAAGTGGAGTTCTTCGAATATTTCTTTTGAGAAATTATTTAGCCCATTAGTTTTTAAGCTTGATACCGTAAATGTTCTCATCTTTTGCCAGTTATGACCGTTGGAGAAATTTACACCGATGTTTTTATACCCAAGTCTTTCCATCATAATTGTGGTAACCGCCTTATTTTGAGCCTTCTCATGGTTAAGGATAGCGAACGCATCCTCATGATCGGAAAATATCACTAGAGAAAATTGGTAAATTTTTATACAACTTTTTCAACATTTTAGTTTTATTAAAACTCAAGATACCTGTATCACTGCCTGAAATCTTTACGGACATAATACTGCCCAACTTTTCAGCAAAATTAACCAAAACATTTGGAATGTCCGGATATTTCCGGTGGAGGAGAAAATTCGGAAGATTTCCCAAAATGGGAAAACGAGCAGGGCCCGGAGGTCGTAAATGATTTGATTTTTTCTTTTGTAAGCTAAGTAAAAGTAGCAAAAGGAGCGAAATAAAAAAATAACTGAAAGGAGAATCCCAAAAACTTGAATATTTTAAATCCATAGCTACTGATCTTAAACGCAAACCAATCTATTAATGAGATCTGCAATTTGTACAGCTTTACACAAGAAACGCTCACAATGACTGGATCAGTAATGCCAGTTGCGGCTAGGCAGCAGATACAGCTGCCGGGCAGCTGAATTCAGCTGCCGTTTTTGGTAGCTACATTCAGCTGCCCGGCAGCCAAATTCAGCTACCGGGCAGCTGAATTTAGCTGCCTTGTAAATTTGTCAAAATTTCTAACATGTGACAGGATAGGTGAAATTTTAAAAATGGCTGAAAACGGTTGATATTAAGTTTTTAAGGTAATTCAGGTACGCTCTTTCGACTGGGAGTGAAGTTTTGCTCTAAACCTCCATCAAGCCGCATGAAAAACGGTAGGGCAGCAGAATTCAGGCTGCCGTATCCTATCCTCTCCATGTTAAAGGCAGCTGAATTTGGCTGCCAGGCAGCTGAATATAGCTGCCCCAAACGGGCAGCTGAATTCAGCTGCCCGGCAGCTGTATCTGCCTGCCTAGCCCGCAACTGAATGCTGCAATTCTCATTGAATGGAGACAAAAGACTTCAGTTCGACACCCTTGTAAAATGATGGTTAAGAAAACCAAACTAAGACTAAACTCAATACCTTCCTCTGTTCACTACAATGAATTGTAAAATGGCAATATTTTATAACCATTGATGAAGAAAGACTAGTCGAAACTGAGGAAAACTGGGAGATGGAAATGTATGAAAGACTTCAGTTCATGACCTCCATGAAATGAAGGTTAGGACGGACATAAAAACACGTGCATATTTTTGCAGCATGTAATTGAAGCTGCAAGTTTGAAAATTAACTTATGCCAAATAACATTGGGTTAGTACGAGACTCATGTCACTCAATGCATATTAATATTATCGGAAATGCATCTCCCGTCATGAAATTGCCTAGAAAAGACCAGTAGATTAAATAAGGAGAAAATCAGCCCATTCCATCACGTTTCTGTGTTGCGGTACATTATAGAAATTATTATCCTCGACTCAGAAAAATCTACCACGCAACGATGTGCACAGACATTAGTATAGCTTCGTTGCAATGGATACTTTGCAATTGTTACCACATTGCAAACATGATAAGCATTAGTTGGACACAATATACATCCTATGCTGAGTTTCCTTTAAAAGAAATGTAGAGTACAAGACAAGACGATTGTGAACTTAATTTGAAAAATTCCCAAAAAGTACGTCAGCCGAGCCAAACAACGTCATACTGGAGAATCACATTGGGTTGTCTTTTCCTCATGTAATTTTTACATGCTCAAGTAGTAATAGGTGCAAGTTGTTTCCCAGACTTTGGGATCAACCGTACGGTGAACTGCTCTTGACCTAACAGTTTTCAAGTAATTCGTATTTAAACACATATAAATTACCATACACGCTGTTTTTAATACAAAACAAGTCTTTCGCAACACAAAAATATCAGATAATTTACCTCTTCCTCATTTTCAAACGGTTAACCTAAGAAACATTATAAAAAGTGCATTTTTTCACTAAACTGTAGATGATCATGAAGTTGTATAAGTTTCGACGACATGGCTTACGATGTAAAAGTTGACGATAAAATGGTATGCCAGTAGAACATCCGACTACTGTTGTTATACATTGTTAAAAAATCAAGCTAATAAAAACCTGTTCTATATAATGTTCAAGCATATAGTTTCATAATGGGTAATTTATGACGCAAAGCTTTAGTTGCAGATTTGTTGCACATCTTCACATCCAGTCTGGTTGTAATTAGCTTACAGATAACGATATAAATCCAAACCGGTTTAACACCGACAATTTGTGCATTTTCAGCTGCAACCCATCCAGCTTTTTGATATCAAATCCAGAACCAGTTTGATAAAAGAGCACGTCAATGCAACGGAATGTTGAATCAGTTGCATAAGTAACCTTGAGTCGACTCATCGTGCATACTTTGCTCTTCACTTACGTGTTGTATATGGACACATATTTTTTTTTAAATCTAGTCAAACTGTTGCATTGCTTTTAATTAATATATTATCCCAGAATGGAAGAAATAATCGCCAAGAAATGGATTCGTCAAAGGGAGTTCCAAGGAATGCCTTGCCTTGAAGATTTTGAGCTGGTCAATGAGACACTTTCAGAAAGCCTGAAAGACGGAGGTAGTTTATAACAAATATTTTAAAAAATATATATTAAATTAATATGATACTTAACTCACGGAAAATTCAATCACAGAAATTCTTATTGAAGCTGAATGGCTAAGTGTTGATCCTTTCATGCGTGGAAATTTATTCAACAGTCCGGACAGTCCAATAATGCCTGGAAGTCAAGTTGCAAGGTATCAAATCGCATGTTTTACATTTGACTCTACATTAAATGTTTTTTGTTAACTGAGCCAATTCAATTTTTGATTTTGTTTGAAGTGTGAAACGAAGCAAGCATCAAGATTACCCTGTGGGTACAAAAGTTGTGGCATACGTGGGATGGAGAGACCGTACCATTTGTAACCCGGATACGTTTCCGCAGCCAGTTTTCTTTCATAAACTTCCTGATTTCAAAGGACTATCCGACTCATACGCTTTGGGTGCACTGGGATTGCCAGGGTAGGAAAAATTATCGAAATCATTAGTTTAAATTTGAAGAAGATTTATCTATAGGAATTCACAAGTAATTTAAAATCTTTTTATAACGCAGAAATACAGCTCTGTTTGGCATAGAAAAGGTTCTGAAAGTTAAGCAAGGGGGTATCCTACTTGTCAACTCTGCGGGGGGCGCAGTGGGCAGTATTGCATGCCAAATTGGATTGCTCAAAGGTTAAAATAATTAAACAAGAGATATTTTATAACATAATTATATATATATACATGAAATGTTCATTTACAGGATGTGAGGTTATTGCTTTCACTGGTTCCCAGGAAAAGACGTCATGGCTAAAACAGGCTCTCAATGTCAAACTGGCTTTCAATTACAACTCTGACGATATTGGAGAGACGCTCACAGAACATGCTCCGAATGGAATTGACTACTATTTTGATAATGTAATTTTGTAATACATTTTTATAATGTTGTTGAACTGACGTAGTAATCCAATTCTATGCTAGGTTGGAGGTGACTTTTCGTATAAAGTTTTGAAACATATGAAACCTCATGGAAAAGTCGCTTTATGTGGAGCTATTTCGACTTACAATCAATCCAGTTCGGAAAAAACTGAGCCACTGCTTAGTAAGGAAATACAAAGAAAGCTTTGAGTGGTTATAATTTATCTAATTGAGATTTATAAATGTAAATTTTATTTGTAGTTCCATTTGACTACTGGACATTCATCTACAATCACGTAATCATGGAGGGGTTTCGAGCCTCAGAGTATGAATCTGAGTGGCTGGATGGGATTACTACTTTGAGAGATTTGATCCTTGATGTAAATATTTAAACATTAAAATTTTACTATCATTGGTGAAAAATGTTGCAATTAACAAAATCTTAATGTTGTAGGGTAAAATTTTACCTAATGAGACAATCGCTAAGGGATTTGAAGCGATGCCGGAAGCATTCATAAATATATTCAAAGGAGGAAACATCGGAAAACAAATTGTGAAAGTTTAAAATCTGGGTTGGAAAGCTTTACCAAAATGTAGAATGAATTGTGGATAAAAAACAAAATCATTAGTCCTTCTTTCTCATTATCGTATCTTCTTATTTTTTGAACTCATGAGTTAAAACTGATGACGAAACGAAGCTGAATTATCCGCTCTTAAATTGACATAAAGATAAATTTCATTTGTGAGCTTATCAATCGGATAAAACAAGCCATATGTGCTAAAAAAATTGAAAGTCGAGTTGTGTAGAAATATGTTTTCAAATTGACAAAGTAGAGATAATTACTTTTTTCAACAGTTTATGTCACCGTATTTGATTAGAGTTTTAAAAATTCGATTAACCAATACGTCCAAAATATTGTTTTTCAGTTTTCGTATTGCAGTAGTGGTTAACGCTGTTTTGTAATATTGTCGAGTTGGTAAACCAATCCGATATTCAATTAGTTTATTAATGTGACCTCACTAAAGTTACAAAACATGTTTCATAAAAACACTGACATGGAAATTAAATTGGTAACCTCTTCGTCACATAACACACGAAATGTGGCCTGATTGAGTTTTCTGCAAATGACTTGACAAAGTTTTAAGCAATAACTCATATCCTAAACTCTTCTTGAAATGGAAAGAAACTCTGCTGCAACCCGTTACTCTCCAAAGCCTTAAAACTACACCACCAGTTTTTCTGTTTCTTTTATTCCTATCCAACTCAGCTAGAAGTAAAAAATGAGAAGCTTTCAATGTTGGCTAAAAACATTTTACAACCAAAATTTATCCCATTTCTGGTTGCAGAAAATTTGGTAACTTTTATTATTGGATTTGGCTCTTGTGCATTCTTGATTTTATTTCAGCAGCAGTTTCTTCCACAACAAAACAGAAGGTGTGTTTCATACCGTCATTGTTGGCACCTAGGGAGTAGCAGCAGTATCGGAGTTGCTAACGTATTTAATATGTCATCTAGCTGGAATGGGTTTTGTGGAAGCTGTCAATCAACTGTTTTTATTTGCGAGAAAATGTAAAAAAAACTTTTATTTTACACGTTAAACAGCATTGAAATTAATATTTTAATTCTCCTTTAGATGCTCAATATTGCACAGCAAAAAAGGACTACTTAGGATTTTTGCTGGCGGTGACTAGTGATCCCAACCGAGAAATTGTAACCCGGGTAAATCCCGGGTTTGTATCGCTAAAGGATATTTTGAGTTCTCGATTACAAACCGAGAAATCTCGATAAGCAATGTATTATTAAGCAATGTAAATTACATTTTTCGAAAAGTTGGATACAAATGAACTAATCAAAGGCAATACTGATCGTTTTTTACCATAAAATTTTTGCACTTAAGCACTTTTCTACCAAAAAAATGCGTAATAATAAACGCAAGCGTAGGTCACCAGTTTGGGACCATTTTAAGCTCAATGAGGTTCGATCATTCGCAACTTGTATCTGCTTGAAGCAAATTAAAACTTATGTAGGGAACACGAGTGGTTTAACGGGACATTTAACATTCCATGGTGTTGATACAAAGGATAACGACGAACGTAAAAAGGAATATGACACAAAACTCGAATTAAATTTAAAAAACATGACTTTGGAACGTAAATTGAAGGTCATTAAATTATCTGTATAATCTAGGCATTATTCGCACGTCTAAAATCTACGTACTTAAAAATTAAGTTAATGTTTGGATTTGTTTGTAAAAGCCAGGAACACATAAACACCCACGCAATTCTTTGGAATGTATATGAGGTCCTAAAAATCGAATAGATAATAATTATGCGAGTATGGCCTTCTTTCTGCGTGTTTATCATTATCAAGAATTGCATAATTTTGCTATACCACATATTCGTTACCCCGTTACCGAGACCGGGCTTTTTCTCATTTTTTCGATTTCTCTATAAGGCTCTCAATGAGAACTCACTTGGTAACACTAGTGGTAACCCATTATGCCTTCATCGGAATTTTTCCGTTGTTCATTCTTGTCGCAGTTATTGGGGAGATTGACCCATTCTACTTCATTTTCAAATTGCTACTTCCACCAAGTTACAAGCCAGAACCTTGGACTGTCATAGAAGTGGTTTTTATTCGAATATTTTTGGGAGCTGTTTGTATTTTTGAATTTTCACGCTTTGTGATAATCATTTTTCTTATAGCTTTGACATTTGTGGGAACGTTACACGTTTGTTTGAAAGAGTTGCTCTTGTTTCAATTTTCTGAGAGACAAACACTTCAGCTGTACAATCTACTGTGGATCATTTTCAGACCGGTTGATTCAGTAGTAAGTAATGTCCTCCTAGAGGTAATTATGTGTGGACAGGTGATACTAGCGTTTTACATCTGGATTGGCATTAAATGTTGGGGTCTTTTACCATTTCCATATCGTTTCTCGTTTTTACCGGGTTTGTAATAGTTTTATTGGTTATGTCAGTTGTAAGCGGGGTAAAGGTTTGTGGTGAAAGTGAGAAATTAGTAAGTACTAAGCGGAGTGTATTCCACTCCATTCAAAACAGAAACTGATTTTTTTATGGGCTGTGTTGGAAATCACAGCAGTTGTTGCCAATTGGCGTGGGATCACAGTTCGTTTTAGGGCCTGATACAACCATGCAAGGGTTTGAAGTTTTGATGATGAATGTTATTAATGCTCTGTTACTAGTTAATCCGTAAATATGCTTGCGTAGGATTCTATCCTAGAAGCTCTACTAACTACTTCTTATTGTTACCCTGTGTTTTTATTCGATGCAAATTTTGGAATTGACGAGTGCTATTGCAATTATCTACAATCATGTGCAAATCCTAATTTTTCCAGAGGAATGCTGTGTGCTTCAATATTTCGTTTCTGAATCAGCCCCAGTAATTTACCAGGTATAATTAATTTCTAATCCATTTGTAAAAGCGTTTCTGTACAATTTATTAATAGGGGCTTAAGCAAGAAAATTTAGTGATTAGATTCAGTATAAACGTGCATAAGTATCTGAATGTATGTCTGTAGTTCCAATCACATTAAAAGTTCAACACGAATTCGCTAACCGTCCTGTTTATGAAACGCCTTTTGTAAAAATTATTTTGTGAAAATGTAACTGGTGTATTGTTTTCAGCATAAACAATGCAACAAGTGCATAAAGACTTCTAATCTTCAATATTACTTTGACTCATAGTTAAAACGCTATAAAGTAATTAAAATAAAGTCGATCGGGAAAAATTATTTTAATAGAAATCGCAGTAAAGTCGATACACTGAAGTAGCTCTGATTCCCCAGCTATTACCTTCCAATTCCATAATCAATATATTACTCGATTCCAAAGTTAACCCGCCCAAACTGCGCACGCCTAATTATATCAAAATGACTTTACATTCGGTTAAAAAAACATTTGTTGTCCAATTTAATGTTTTATTTTAAACTAATTTTGACAAATCTCAAATTACGGAATTATCCTACTCCAATCAAGATAATTGTAAAACCCACAAATCAAAAATTTAGTCCAGCCAGAACAAAGAGACTTAGCTTTGAAAAAACGAAGAAGGTTCGGTTATAAAGTTATCTTCTGTTTCGTTTTGAAGGACTATGTAGAAAACGTTTAGCGTTCCATTGCAGTTGACGAAAAACGTGTCCGTAAAAATGACATATATCAACTTCGTAAAATGGCGCATGACCCTCATTAAATTCTCTGTTTTAACCTACATCTCATGGAACTACAGAAAGAATTATTTCTCTTAAATAACTTCTACAGTGTTTTCTCAAGTGTGTATCTAAAGAGTTTTAGATAAGAATTATTAGTAATGTATTTGGAACGTAAATGTGTATAATTATCTGAATTTATCCGTGACTCTAAACTTTAAAAAATTCGAAATAAGTTTAACACTAAACTAAGGCTTAATTTACTGCATTTGAAGCACTTATCTTCTATAATGAAAGAAATTAACTATTGCGATTTTGCAATGCAGCGCTAAAAATAAGCAAGGGCATTTAAATTATACAGATTAGTATTGCTTAGATTCCAGGTTTTACTCAGAGGCGACGCAACGGATTTTTGGTAGGGGGATATTTACATGCAGATTGTGAAAATTATTCATAAAATATTTTCGATGTAATGTATTTCTTATGGGATTTTCAAATTCTAGGGGGGATATTGTCCCCCCTTTTGCGACGCCCCTGGTTTTTCTCACAATTACCATCCTCTCGAGTATTATTACAGTAATGGCCCATCGGGTCAAATTATTTTAATAGAAATTGCAGTTTTTCCGTTGTTACACCAAAAAAGCTCTTCCACTAACATTTACCTTCCAATTTAAGATTTAACATGCTACACAATTTTAATAATAACGGCTTAAATTGGACCTATCTAATGACTAAAATTACAAACCCATTTATTCCTGAAAGTCCATGTTTTCTGCACAAAAGTTCAAATAATGTGTCCCAATCAAAATAATGGGAAAGTCTATAATTTGACAATTTTCTTCAGCCAGGATTAGCTTACGAAGACGAAAGAAGGTACAAGTTTCAAGCTTTATACATACCAGTTTTCAGGCGCAATACCACGCGAAAACGTTGCATGGCCCCGAAAATAAACCCAGTTGCTAGAATTCCACATATATCAAAATGATATCCAACAACTTTCTCCGAATCGTAAAGTGGCGAATGGCCCTCACTAAATTCTCATTTTTAACATACATTTCTTGGGATGATAAAAACAAAGAATTTTTCCTCCTACACAACTTCTACAGCGTTTACTCCAGCTGGTATTTTACAAGTTATATGTACATCGTTGGAACGATTTCTTTTTACAACGCCATCGGCTACATTACAACAGAACCTGAGAATGGATCCGAAGAAATATTCGATGTTGAATTTACGCCTCGCGACGAAACTCACTCAATTCTATGTGGATTGGCACACCTTATGTACGGCTTGGCATGCATTAGACTAGTTAGGCGTCCCACAGCTGAACGGTTGCTGCTTGATAACCGAAGCGTGACAGAATTCATACAACTCGCAAATAACGCCATTGCGAGCAACCTAAAATACCAAAAACGATACAAGCAGAATCTACTGAAGTACCCAAATCTAGGAACTGTCCACAAAGCAACGGACGCAGTTCTACTGCTCGTTGCTGTTGGATCAGTGGTGATGCCTTCAATATTCTGTAATGTTCTCTTCTTCGACTTTTGTCCTGAGCATCAAATTTTCTTGAGATATTTTGAACTCAGGATTACACCCGACTGGCAATTTCTACCTTTGATCTTGTTTGTTAACTACTCAATCCTCCAATCCTGTGATATGATGTTTCTCCTCGATGCTTTGCGGAATTGTATATATCAGTCTACAGCAAACTGGCGCTGCCCCAACTTCTCCATTCCAAGAGAGAGATGCGGGATCGAGAAAACGGGAATCCAACAAGTCACAGCTCATCTTGGATGCACATTGAATGTAAGAGAAGTAATAATGATTTATAGAGAGCAGCAGCTACTTCTGGAGGAATACAACAACGTGTTCATGCAAAATGCGTTACATGTGACTGGGCATCGATCGGGCATTTCTTTGTATGATCAGCACTTTTGGCGCCATGTCATTGTGCTGCCGGAAACTGAGAGGCCAGATAGGTATTTGTTTCTTCTCCCGGTAAATTTGCCATAGGCTCCGCTTGCTCCTATTCTTTGTGTGTTGGCTGAACGGATTGAGGTCACGTTTGTGGTAGACGCAGCGAGGCAAGTCTGCTATCCTATTTGGCTGGAGCGCTTGCAACTCTCTCCAAGAAGGGAGAAAGAAAATTGAAGGGGATTCAAAGATTTATTAGGTCTTGCAAGCCCATTCAACCTGAGTTGGCTTATCCGTACTACAAACTGACAAGCGAGAACTTTCTCCTGTTTGTTGACTCAATTCTTAACACACTGGTTTCGCTAGTCGTTAGTTATTAGATGAGGTTATTATTAACCATATTAGACAATTTAGCTTTACTGATATTGTTTTAGCTTAAAAATTTCCTATTCGTGGAATTAAGGTACATAAAAATTGCAAATAACTTTTGTATTGTTGCTATTTGCGTGGCGTACTCTTTTCTAATTCTGGCTTTCTTCTGGCAGGACTTTACTCTCAGCGTTTTAAATTTAGGCAAGACACGCATGAATCTGATTGTGAGGTTAGATATGCATAATTTTTTAATTAAACCTTGAATTTACTACGGTTAGTTTTAATCAAAGGCAAATTTAAACATATCATTGCATAGCTTCTGCAAAATCATGAAAAACTACCCTAGAATAACAAAAACCTATTATAAATACCCCCATATACCGTATTTATCAAGCTCTTGACTTGACAATTAAAAGTGTTGTACGTTGTAAGCAGAACCTCAAAAGTGCTGGGGCTCTGCCTCTATCAAACACCGCTGGAAAGGGCCCCATGATAAATTTTAACTGGTGTCAAGGATTTTATAAACTTTGTAAGAATTCGACCATGCTTATTACTCCCAGTCCAACTCCTTTTTCGTAAAGATATAATGAGTGCACAAGAATTAAGCATACTTTTACTTGCAACGTCGAGCACAACATAAATAAAAACAATAACGAAACCTGCTAACGAAACTGAAACAAAGTAAAGCATTAATGGCAGTTTTCCATGGGATACTATCGCCGTGTTACAAGCCAGCAATGACAATTCCTGAGCCACCAATCTGCAGCGTTGGAAGAAAATAGAATTGGCAAAACTCGTTAATAAAAATGGAAAGGATTTGACACTCCCTAAATTGAAGTAGGATGTCAGTTTGTTGTCGTGAATCCAAATTTTGGAATTGTTTACTCTGGTATCTGTGCACATTTGAAAAATCCATTTTATGATTCATTTAAAATCCAAAAATTAATAAAAATATGTATACGTACTTGAGAACAGAAAGATTTTGATTAAGTTTTTCAATAACCGACGACAGCAATATCGCTCCGTAACCAAAGGGAAGTCCAGAAATCCCACAAAGTATTAGCTCTGTTATATACGTCAATAATTGGATGAACGGGTTCGAGCAAGCTCCTGAAACTATGCCTGTTTTTGCAAACAAATAGGGAAATAGTTGCTGACAAGGAATTGCAAACGACACCAGTGGAACCAAAGGAATAACTCCGACATATGCAGTAAGAACCACCAGCGTAACAAGAAGTTGATTGAAGTGTTTCTTTCGATTGACTTTTTTTGTCTTTTTTGACGTGCTCAAACTAGATGATTGGGAAAGATTAAGAACTCGAATGTTATTCTCAATATGGAAAAGTTGGGGAAATGCGCTAACGTTCCTCAAAATGGAAGTGCCACTCATCAACCCCGCAAAGTGAAAGGATGCAAAAATAGTTTTAAAAAGCAAATGAGCCAGTTGTTTTTTCCCACTTAATAAGCTGCAAGTAAAATGAAGAATTTCCAAACCACAAACCAATAGAAAAATGTGTGAAAATAGCTTCAACTGTCGACGTCTGCAGGAATTTTGTGTCTCTTGGAACCGGTTTTTAGTGTCATTCCAGAAATACGGAGAAAGTCGGAGAAAGTAGCCGAGTTGTACTAATATTTTCATTACATTTAGGCCCAGTTTTAACACCATTTTGTTGGCTAAGCTGTCAAAATTTAGTTGTGGTATGCTTCCGCTTTCGTTTTTAAATGACGTGTATGTATTTATTTGTTTGTTTAATAAAATTAGTCTACAACAAATTATGAATTATTTGACAAATCTATTTTTTGGTATAATTATTTCCTGGCGTGAAAATGTAACCAGGTCATTTCATAAAAACGCTCCTTTTTGAGTTTAGGTCACGCACTTAACACTCTTAAAAGGAATTTGAGTTTATGGCCTTTAATAAACACATTCCCTTTAAATATAGGTGTTGCTTTTAATTAAAAAACAACCTACGCAGGTTCTCTTAATTGCAAGAAATATAAGTTTATTAACTTTACTGACTAGATAGTCAAAGGTGTTTTTACAATATAATTTTTGACGATTTAATTTCTCTCGTATGTTGATCATATTACCCTATTATGGTTTTAACTATGCAAAAAGTTGCTCTTTGCAAGCAGAACCGGAGTACTGCCGGCGCTCTACCTTTATCCACAACGTGAAATGGACCTGTGTAAATCCTCAGCTGGCTTGCAGTGACCTAATATACCTTCTAAACTCCGTCTTTCTTTCAAACGGCCAGTTATTTACAGATCTCAGAAACTTTTTGGACGCACCTAATCCAGCACTAGCAACATCCAGCAGAAGAAAAAGGTAGATTGTTAATTGAACCTTGAGAAGTACAACTATGTTATATAATATTTTTGGAATGGAGTCCTTGAAGATAATTGTTGTGTACAAGCCGGAAATAATCATCAAGGAACCTGCTAATTGGGCCTGGGGTAATGAGTACATTTGGCTTACCGAATTTATCAAGTGTGTGAACACCTGGCATTGTCTATAGAAGTAGAGCATTTTCAAGCGATCTTCACTCTTGAGAAATTTCTGTGAATTACTAATTTTTCTAATGAATCAATATAGTGCTTAACAGTTTGAGTCGCGATGATAAAGAATGTATCTTGGCAACCGAGAACAATTATAGGAGCCCCCAGTAAAATAAGTTCAATGAAGTAGAGCCAGCGTTTTGGATATTTCAAGTTTTAGCGCCAACTATTCTGGTCGCCAAAAATCGTTCTTCACACAATTTTGATGAAACCTTCGCGGCATGGTAAGGACAATATGCTAGAGTATGCAATTAAATGTGGTTCAGCCCCGGTTATTATGCAGTTTCCTACAACCATCAAGTTGCTTACTGAAAAATGTCCCGATTTATTGGCTAGATGTGCGGCTTTCCATTCTAAAAAAGTGGACAAAATTTATCATTTACTGTAATTATTGTGAATTTTTATCTCAACCATTAGATTCTCAAATACCTTTCGACTTTTCAAACTCTTTAACTCCAAATGAATTTATGCAACTAAACAACTGACAAACTTCGTGCGAATTAGTTAGGCTTGCGCAAACCATTAACGGACCCGAAATGTGGATGGGACATAAAACAGGTGCTTAGAATTAAAAACGACGGGGAATCTCCACCTAGTAAAGATGGAGCGAGCGAAACTTAAACATGATAGTATGGATTGCCAAATAAATAGCAAATAGCTGTGCCATAAAAAGCTTTCACTGTCGTCGAGACCAATAGGCACTTTCGTTAACCTCAAGCCGCCCAATGAATTCGTGCCCATTTGCTAAGAACTAGGCCCGCTTAGGTTATAAGCAAATCCAAGACTCGAGTTTTATAACGTTTAAACTCGCTTTTGCGCTAATCTATGTTGCTTTCCTCACTTATCTTCGCATTTTTGAATTGTGGAATAATCAAGCAACTTGGTGATATATTGCGGAAACTGGTTGGGTTGAAATGTAGGGGTTTTTGTGGAGTTTCAATGCATTATTTTACTTAGGTTTGAGCTAGCTATTGGGCTTGGAGAATTGCTAGATTTTGTCGTTTTATTGGATGGCATTTATGGAATAAAATAATTTGCTTTACTCTTCGTGTCTATAGATTTGAATTAATTGCATAGCATCAGTGGTTCCTTATGTACAACTTTTGTTCCAAACGTTTCTCAACATGACTAAGGCGGAGTTAATTGTTAGTTAGTATCTAATAATCTAGACATCTCCTTTCTTTAATTTACAGTAGATTATATCACGTGTTTACTCCTTTATCCACTTCATTACATTTCGTTTATTTGAAAAGTATTATTATGTACTGAGTTTTAATGATAAAGCTAGAAATTGATATTTTATAAGGCTTTTAGCATAACCTTCTTCGCCGTTTCAGCATCAACTAACGATCGGAATTTTTCCAGACAGCATCCTAATTAAACGCTGAGCTTATTAGAAAATGGTATCAACACGGCTTCTTAATTATATTTGCTACGTGCTATACGGCTTCGTGAAAATATGCGTCACCAGCAAAAAGGCTAAAGACATACCGTACAAGGTTACCTGTCTACTTATCCATTTTGCTATTGTCGCATATTTTCAATTAACCTTAATCAAATTAAAATTTCAACAAAAACAGTTGTTCAAGGTAATCGAATAAGATTAAAAAGCGATTATTATGTATGTACTTACGATTAGTGTGTAGTAGATATGAAATCGTTATGTCATCTGTCCGAAGGCTCGGCACCATTTATGCCGGTTGATTTTCAATTTTGATTTCTTAAAAGTTAACGAACTACACTTCTAATTTCTTGGTTTTATTAAATAAACATATTTTTTATAGATTAAAACAGTCAATAACACAAATTGTATGACTTCAACTATTGTTAGTAGTACTTTCATTGTAAGATTCTAAATATAAGAATATTTACACTATTGATTAAGTAGCGTACAATCTGCTTGATTTATAATAACCCAACTAAATTTTTATCCAGTTTAAAGCTGCTAACTACACCTGAAGCCCAAAACAGTGTCTATAACGTAATTTTTTTCATTGAATAACAATCTATTTGATATTTTCTTTTATGACAAGTATTTACCCATAATCTGACCTGCATAATGCATTCAAATCAACCAGTTTTTGAGTTCACAAACAAA
>LJIJ01003368.1:0-19451 GCA_001718145.1 Orchesella cincta | reverse complement strand
GGTTGCTAACAGCCGAAAATGATGCTTTTTTTTTTACCCGCCATGATTCCCACCAACAAGTTGCAAAATATTTCCCAGTACCCAGCCCCCAACCCATAACTTTGCCTCTTTTGTGCCAGGATCTGGCATGTGAATCGAGGTGTAAATGAGAACGAGAGCGTGGCATTTGACAAACGAGAAGAGAATCACAACAGCAATGAGTGTGACAGTAATCCGGTTCTCATTTCTGGTGGCCTGGAAAAAGGAGCGTAACTTATTAATAGCTTTTTATGAGAATTCAATTTATGCAAAATCAGTTTCTAATTTACCTGAAGCTTCAAAATCGATGACAATTTTTCATTAGTCAAGCACATCCTTTCCAGACGGGATGAGCGGACAGCTTTAATCAAAAAGTAATTTAGGATCCCAAGAGTGACCAAAGGTAAAATGACAAAGGAGATGATTGTGAACCAGTGGTAGACAATTCGGTATGTGTCACTTCTGCCAAATTCCGTACTTTCCAATCCGTATGACTAGAAATAATGAGCAATTCCCATTATGATAATGAATTGCAATGAAAGAGCCTAAAGCCCTGAAATGGAAACTTACTGTTTCATTATATTCCTCAGTTTGATTGAGGTCAACCACAGCTCTCCACTCAAATGGGGTGGTGGCAGTCAAAGCGAAACAAGTGACGTAGACCAAAATGCTTACTCCAAGTGCACGCATTTCAGTGCAGTAAATCTGCAAATGAAAAACAATCTGCTAATTACAAACACAGAAGCGCAACTCAAACCCAACTTCTGAAGAATTATGAATCAAAGCATTTCCCTTGAACTGTAATCATCTGCCTTTTCACGTAGTTTCATAATTATCTAGGAGAAAAACATGATGAATCGAAAACTTTTCCCAGAAAGGGACTTGTGCATCCTAGTTGATTAAAGAACTAAAGTGAACATTGTTTTGACAGAAATCAAAAGACACTTCTAATTTTACTTGGAATTTGAGTACAAATTTCCATATAGGTATGTAGAGTAGAATAACTCTGGAAAACTTTTTCATTCATTTAGATTGTAGTTAGAGATAATTACAAGCACTTCTTCACCTTTCTTTTCATTGGATGACAGACGGCAATATAGCGCTCGACAGTGAAGGATACTGTCAGCCAGACGGATGTTGAACCTAATAAATCAAAGGTAGAATTAAATGTCAAGCATCACGTTTTATACGTTCTTCTTGATAAACTTACTGGAAGCATCCGTTAACCAAAGCCCAAGAGGCTGTATATCCAATACCACCAAATTTTTGTTAACCATTGGAAAATGTCTCCAAGACATTGTGAAAGAGAAGAAGAGGTAGAAAAGGTCAGATGTTGCAAGAGCCGTTAAATACCTAATGATACAAACCAAATTTTGTATTTAAATGCAATGAATTGTATTATTTCATATTTACTTACACATTTGTTGAAGACCGCATTGGTTTTCTAGTGAGAATATAAATTGTCACTGCATTTCCAGCTGTCCCAATGAACACTACAATCGGATGAAAAATGTAGTGAACCCAGAAGCGGCTGGAGTCCTTGAAAATAATTTCCCAACGTTCAGAATCTTTGGTGTTGGATTGAATATTGCTCAAATCCTCTTCTTGAAGAACTGGCCAGTGATGACCATTAAAATTTAGCTGGGTTTGAGAAGTTGAACTCAAACGTTGGAATTGATCGTAATCATACTGAACACTAGCAATTGCTGGGAACGGTGCAGAAATCAACAAATATGATGTTACGGATATAATTGCAAATGTAAGACGTGACATGATGTTCTTATGAGGTGGATGCGCAAATCAAAAAATTGGGGTAAACTCAGACCGCAGGAGGTTACTCAGAAAAAGCTCTGGATGCAGACTGAGAGCTGGGTTGGCTTGTGAAGCGTATATATATGACGGCCGCTGCCGTTGAGAGTTCTGCGTTTGAAATAAAAAACAAGTTTTGCAGCTTTTGATGCCCCTGCCTTCCAACGTAATTCGTTTCTAAAACCAATGGTAGTCAACTGCTTGGTAATTTTACTGCTAATTTTCTTTGTAATTGAAAGTTGCCTTTTGTTAACAACTAACATATTCATTTGGAAAACGAGTTGAGTTCGCCCACTGTTTAAGAACTTATTTGAATGCGATTTTTGCATAGGAAATCACGATACGTGGACGCATTTTCTAGTAGAGGAATTAAATCCTTTGAAATCACCAAGTTATAAAGTTTATAAAAATATAGGGGAGTATAAAATATGTAATTTATGCGCTATGAAAACAGCGTAATCGTTGTTCGTAGAATATAGGTATTCTAATGAATATTTCGTTCAATGCTAACACTCATAAAAATATTTAAAACCAAATGCTCAGGAATTAGGCTTGTAAGCTTAAATAGTTCACCCCAAATTCTAAGTTAGAAGGCATGAAATTAATTATGAGCATTGTTTCGCGGGAAATTGTAAGGGAAACTTTCTTCAGGAATTCTAAATGCCGGTTTCAGCGCTTCGTGAAAACCTTTTACTTCCATTCCCGATTTGGATCTACGACCACATTACGAAATCATTTACTTTTCGATATGGGCTTTTCATGTTGTAAATGATCATCCCGTTTTCCGAGTGTTCTAGCATTTCAAATTGGTGCTTTCAATTTGGTTTGAAAAAGAAAATACGATTTTTACGAATTTTATTTCTTGAGCCATTGAAAGGAATTTCCTAATAGATAAAAGTTGGTAATCATCCTCCACCATTTGAAGAGTTAGTAGAAGCCAATTTAATTGACAATAATTATGCGAACTAATGATTCAAGGGAAAATGGAAAATCAGCTAAATAAATGTTTACACGTAAACAGCATTCGATAAATGTTTCGTATTAAAACACAAACTTCTCAGGAAGAACCTCCTTCCTCTTTCATCTTTCTTAACATGTGGATAAAACTTAATTAGAAACAGGACTGGAGCTGTGTGAAAGTATTCTCAAAATTGGATTGTATACTGCATCCCGTCAATGAGATCAGAGTACTTTGTCATATGAAAGACGCTAAAAGGATGAAGGTGACACGCGTCAGTGTACGTGATAAAATGAGATTAAGACAGTGACAAGAGACATATATCCCAAGACTGAACGGACACCAAATGCCAAGGTTTTTTTTAAATGTATAAGTTTTTTCGTTATAAAATAGGATTAGAAAGTAGCTTTTAGAATATGATGGAAACCTTGACGTGAATACTAATGGTCTTCGTTGTTTCTGATGAAAGGAAGATGTATGCTGTTATATTTGCACTCGGCTTAGATTTGCCAAAAATGACACATAAGGAACTAAAAGTTCATACTAGTAAGGTGCCGTCACAAAAGGTTTAAATCCTGCTGTATTACAATTACGACTGCATAAAATGAAAAGAGATAGAGTGGAAATATTAAATTGGGTTATTTTATTTACAACATAAACTCATACCTTTTGTTTACCTTTTGGGGAAATTTCAGAGGATATTAAAAGGTTTTAGAATCTTCTGCGATGCGTATCAAACCCTAGAAATTGAATGACATTAGTTAGTATTCTTGTACACCATTCGGCTGAATAAAAATTACATTTTGACAAAATTGATTTTCCGAATGCCGAATACTAAGAATGAGACACCACGTCTGTTGTCAGAGAAGGCTCTAGATTGCGACTGAGAACCTCTTGAAATTGTGACTGGAATATAAGGTTTTTGGTTATTTTCACTCTGAGTGAAAGTTAATATATGTTATTATTGTGTTGGTAAACAGGACCTAGTTAGGCATTTACATAACGCATATATGAAACGTATACCTGGTAAAAAATTAACTGCAAAGCTGTTCATTGTTTGGGAATCACTGCCAATTTAGCATGCAAAAGAATGAAAATAATTAAAAGCACCGCAATAAAATGTATAATTATTATTGATATGATACTTCCAAATACTTCTGTTCAAAAACAGTTGGAAAGGAAGTTTCGCAAGCTAAAATAACGTGCACAGTTACAGTAACAGCACAGAGTGCGGTACAAAGTAGTAAATTAGACGCAGCATTCCAGACTGTATGATTGGAAATTAAATGCACTTCCGTTGGGGACAATTTTATTGAAAATCTACCGTTGTATTCAATTAGGTGAATCAAATTGACAAGTTTAATGAAGCTATGATCTAAAGAAGATGATGAAACAGTGATAGACCATTCGGTACGTCTCACTCTGCCCCAATTCCGTGCGTTCCATGCTGTATGAAATAAAGTGCAATTTCTATTATGTTAATAAATTGTTATGACCCAAACGGAAGCATCCAGACTCAAAGAACTACGTTTGATTTATGTAAATGGCAACCTACTTCTCAAATGAGTTTAAAATCAACAAAGTGAAGCAAGCCATGCAAAACAATACTTCATTGCGTGCTTTTATTTGAAGTAAATCTGTAAAGGAAATTAGTATGCTGACTTCTAGGACAAATGGAACTCGAGAATGAATTGTCAATGGATAATTATTGAAACATTTCTTGCGAAGCGCAATTCGCAATTATGACCAATCTCATAGTGTATCAGGAAGTCATGTGCTTGAACATGAGAGAGTAAAATGTAACGAATCGATGCTTGTAAATACGTAATCAGTGAAGCTAACGAATAAATTTAATCCTTTGACACCAGGAAAAAAAGTTGAAATGTCTTTCCAACGAATTGTTTTTGTTTCAAACAAAAACCGATAAACATGCTAATTCGTACTGATGAGTTATGCACTTTTTCCAAAATACTCCAAAAATTGTTGGTGTAAACAGAAAGTCAGGCATTAATTTTTGTAAGCAAAAAAAGTTTGCACAATTTGCTATTATGCAGTTATCATTCCTCTACAGTTTTAAAAATTGAAACTACCAGGTTTCAGATGAGCTTACGGTATTATGCACAGGTTACATATCTAATTTACAGTTTTAAAATACTTTGTCTTTCAGTTGACATCTTAAGTACTTTACTACAGTACTTATAACTATTTTACATTTTACTGCAAACCATTTCCGCATACAGGTTATTCTTTTTTCAAGGTAAAATTAATTTCAGTGTTAAGTTTATTCAAACTGACAATTTAAGTTTATGATTCACTTAGTGGTCTAAGCTGCTATGAGTGTATTTACCAGAAAATGATGAGAAATTTATTTTCGAATTTGTTTCAGCGTATTACTCAGATTCCTCCACTTGCTTCCATATATTCAATAGACTTCCAGTTGTAGCAAGCAACGTTGGATAAAAAGGCGGTGAAAACAAAGACAGCCGTGTTCGTTAGAACGTCTGTATTATCAGATTTGGTAGAAATTATTAAATAAAAACACGTTCATAGACAAATTTGATTGACAAACTTGTCTAAACTCTTCTGAGCAGTTTCATTCAAACTGGACATAACTAACTCCGTAGTATGTCTCTTTCCTTTTTGAAATGCGAACCACAATAACAAAGAACAGAGAACTATGGATTTTTAAATAACTTTCCAAGTTACACACTTCCTAATGTCATACTTGCTTGCCATCTTGTCCCGTGGCATGAAAGTAAAAGTTGCATTCAGTGCTCATTTAGTTTGAAACACCACATCAGTCAGCGAGAGCACATTCTGCTAGATGTCGTTTGAATTTTGCTGGTGACGTTTAAAAAAACTTTGCTACGCTTTGGCTTCCCATGAAACTTGAGCTTCGGTTGATTTTCTAGCACCAACATGTTCTAGTTGACGTCATTGACTTTTGGGTGAAAGTAAACTTTGTCTGATGACAGACACTAATCAAACCTTTGCATGAAGTGGAGATAATCACTGATTTAACCATTTTATATGTACATTATTTTGAGCAATAAGTATCCAACATCATGAGCTTCACTTTAAATGTCAGAAATGGGATGTCGTGGTACCACTATTATTGAAAAAACCAAGGAAATTCATGATGCTAGGCAAAAGTCATTAGCATTTCATAAAAACGGTTTTTATATATTATAAGCACTGGTTGACATTTCATTAGACACGTTTGTTTTACATTTTTTACGAAACTACATCATGCATTAACAAAAAGCCAAATGCAATCAAAAAGAATCTCTTTTAAACGGCACTCAAGCAGTTTATATGTAATAATTGAAACACAAACATCAGCAGACTAACCTTTGTTAAAAGATTTGCCCCTAATTATAATTATTATGTATTATAAACAGTGTGGCTCCAAGTACCTTACTTAGCTGGGACCTCAATAAGCACATCAATAACCTCTGAAACTTTAACGTCCACATTCACAAACTGTTTTTTGTCCTGCAGATAACTCCTCAACCAGTAATCGGACACGATATGTTTCTCATCCAAGCTGAATAGCAGCTTCTCATTTGGTAGTAAGTCAAATGCTTTCCTCTGGTCGATTGACAACAGAACTATGATGACGTCCTTCTTGTCAACATTTTAATATCAGGTCTTGTTATGTTATGGTAATGTTATTGCTGAACTTATCATTAAGAATAGAATAATTTATGTCAGCTTTATATTGCTTTCTGTTTTTACTCACTTTCTGTATGGAGTAAGCATGTTAAAAAAGTCAAGCCTTTGCATATGTACATGTCTTTTTTAATAGGTTTATGCAAACGAATTTTTATAAAAACGACCAACGACGCTTCTAACAACACAGTTGATGATTTGAAAAAATTTAAGTTTTACTGGAAAATCAATGAAGACGATTTAAATGAGAAAGACCATCACCAACAAACGTGCTTGTCAGCTTATATGAAATGATTTTCCTTTATGTCGAACCCATTATTAGAATTATGAATATTTAAATCTTCTTATCGTTTTTTCAAAAGAAACATATGGAACCATTCATGCTTCACTTACAACACAAGTTGTTATTTGTAAGGGGTTTTTGAGCACTGCATGGAAACCCAAGCCAAATGAATATTTTACCATTTTCTTATCAAAGGCGTATTGTTAACAATCTAAGAGGCTTTGAAATCAACCATTCCACACAACTTCATTTTAGTTTTCAATGTTTGTAATCTGAAACGTTAACCTAAAATAAGTCAGTTTGTAGAAACAAATGATATTGAAAAGCTGATTTAAAGAAAAGCAAAATCAAGACGTAACAAATTATTGAGTTACTTTACTTACGTCATTTAAAAAGCGTTCCATAAATCGTAACTGAATTCTCTTGACATATTGTAAACCCTTTTCTAACTTTATTAATTTGTAGTTTTTGGACACACACATTTTTATTTGCCAGTGAACCAATTGTTGACCAACGCATTGTAGTTTTTATTTATGACGCTTGACGTTATTGATTTTAATAAATATCCCGCTTAAAATATGTTTCGTGATGATGTTCGTCGCAAAGGTATATAGAATAATGACAAGCGTTCATCTGCAATATAATGAAATAAATTTTGTATGAAATTTTATCTGAAGCACACAGTTTTCCCTTTGATGTATGATCACATAGTTTGCAACTTTTGTTGACGATCAGTTGCAGCAAGGCAGACATATCTTGCTGCCGTATACATGAACAGGATATGACACGGCAGCAAGATCCTGCTACCCTACTTTTCATGCGATTGATGGAGGTTTAGGGCAAAACTTTCACTCTTAGTCGTAAGAGCGTCCTCGAATTACCCTTGAAGCTTAATATAGACCATTTTCAACTATGTTAAAAGATTTACAAGGCAGCTGAATTCTGCTGCCCAGCAGCAATATTTTCTGCCCAAACCGGTAGCAAGATCTGCCCTAGCTGACGATGAGCATGATCGAAGGTAACAGCATACCTTAAATATATTAAAGAATTGGCTTCGTATTTGAGTTTTGCAGTAGTTCTGTCTATCCTCATGTAAAGTAGTCATTTCACCAAAAAAGATTGAGAGAGGTTCTGGATACAATGTAATGAAGCTGTGACTGAATATTGATCCTGGTTTATTTTTAGTTTTTCTTTTTGAAATAAAAGTTTTACATAAAACTTAAACATACAAATTTCCCTATGTAATAATAAACCTTTTGAATTTAATGAAAAACGCTAATACCTAACCACAATGTTGATTTAGAGATACACGGTAGTATTTTAGTTCTGTAAATAATGTCAACAATTTAATCCATATTGATCAAGACTTTACCGAACAGCTCAACTTCAAAGCCATCCGTTTTGTAAATTTCATGGAAAGGAACATAATGTTTAATAGTTTAAAATGGATTACATTTCGTCTTCATTACGAAACACTTGGAAAGACAGAGTGGAAAATCAACTTTAAAAATAGAAAAGTCGGGTGTTATAGGGGCATTTTAGTTGTCTCATGTTTACGACGGATATAAAATGTGACAGACAAATATTGACTTTTCCAGTATTAAAGGTAAATGCTAGTTTCTTTTTCCAACAAACAACTATATATGTGTGTGTCAAAAGAAACCAAACTAAATTCTCTTTGAAGATGTAGCTTATGGCTCAACTAAATTCAAATATCAAGTCACTCAAGAACCACTCTTTTGGTGGAGTGAAGTATGCTTTCAAACGCTGAGGGTTAGAAATTGAAGGAAAGACTACTCATCAACTAGGACTGGCAACAAGAGCTGAAGATCTCGCAGTCTTCCTCTGAGCACAGTCCGGGAAAGGTGTACCTTTTTCGTTCCTTCTGCATCTACCCGTTTCAACGCTCATGGAGCTTACTTCAACTTGAGTTTAAATTGGTCCAAAACATACAAAAGTTGTTTATAAGTGAAGTGAAAGTTACATAAATATGATTCATCTTTACTAATATTTTTCTTAAAATATCTGGACCAATTCAAAAGATTAAGAAAATGGAGCTGGATTATATTTACAGTGATAACGCAACAGTTTTCCCAGTGTTTAATTCAGCAACGAGCTTAGCATCTTTGGAAAATGAAACATCAACTCAGAAACCGTTGCCCCTTGATATGCAATTCAATGACGGACATAAAATCGCAATATTCTCGTACTCCTTGCTGATGATCACTTCAGCAATAGGAAACATCCTTGTTCTTGCAGTCATTGTTAGGTAAGAAGTAACCATTTTCGAACAGCCACAACCCAGTGCAAAATCTTTAAAACCTCATTGAAATACTTAACGAGATTAGTTTTCACCTGTTTAAACAAGTTTTATACGTGATGTATTATGTTGTTAGCAAATAAGGCAAACGCACAGTGTGGTAACTTGTTCAAACACATTCCAGCAAATTCGATTGTCTTCCTGTAATGAACATTTCATTTTCTGCTATTGACAGACTCCGTCGTACGGTGAGACTTACCAGGATTAACTTGTTTTTGCTAAACCTAGCGATTGCGGATTTGTCTGTGACATTTTTTATGATGCCGTTGGAGGTATAGGAGTTGAAGTTTGAAATTTCTTAAAGCCAAAACAATAGAAAAAGTGTAGTTTTTACTATTCCTTATTAAATGTAATTTCACAGATTGGTTGGAACGCAACAGTTTCTTGGGATGCAGGAGATGCCATGTGCAGAATCATGTCATTCTTAAGAATCTTCGGTCTCTATCTTTCTGGCTTTATTATCGCGAGTATCAGCTTGGATTGCTACTTTGCAATCGTGAGACGCTTGGAATTGCGGATGCTATCGGAGAGCCAGAATAATGTTGATATGTGCATGGGTGGCAAGCATAGCTTTCAGTTTACCCCAGGTGAAAGTTAAATTCAAGTTATACTTTTAAGTACGAGCAAAAATACTCATTAATTTTTTGTGTGAAAAATAGTCGTATATCTTCCACCTCGAAGTTCACCCAGAATTCCAATGGTACGAGCAGTGTGTGTCACTTTCAACTCGTTTCCCTCCAAGGAGTTCGAGCTTGTTTATAACTTCTCAGGATTTTTCTTCCTTTATATTTTCCCCTTGTTAACAATTATTTTCTGCTATTCCTGCATTTTGATCAAGATTTACCGCGTTAATGCACCAAACCCAAATGGTATGAAAATTTTTAGCAACTAATTCTCAAAAAAATTCATAGCTAATCGAGTTTTCCACTTGCAGGTGAGCAGCTCAGAAGGTCAAGTATGGCTCCACTTGGCCGTGCAAAAATCCGAACTCTGAAGATGACTGTTATAATTGTAGCAACTTTCTTTTTCTGTTGGACCCCATATAACGTTATGTCCCTATGGTTAGAGATATTGAAGATTTTTAAATGAAATCTTTGAGGTTTTTCTGCCTCAATTCAACTCGATATCGATCGTGATTATTATCCATATCTACAGGTACTGGTTTGACAAGAAATCCGCTCTGGAAGTTGATCCGCGTATTCAAAAGGCCCTGTTTATGTTTGCTTGTACGAATTCATGCGTGAACCCAATTATTTACGGTCTCTTTCACTTTTCCCAGCGCCCCAAATCTGGTACTCATCTCCGGTCCGTGTCCAGAAGATCTCGGGTTTTGATGCGAAAGTATGAAATATTCTTGGAATAGATCGTTTCAACCAATTCCTGTAGAATTTACACTTCATTATGTTTTCTTATAATACTCTATTTGGAAAATTTTCTCCAGTGCCAATTACACGGTAAGATTCCGCTGTGGAAGCCCATCTCGCTGTTGCATAATGCTGCGTGGGGAAGGAAGTGGAAGCTCTAGTGGTACTTCTACTGCACCATCATCTTTGCCAAGGAATACTCATCATAATAATTCTGTTCAAACCCGCACTGTTCACCGGGTTTGGGGAAGGAATGAAACGGAAATTTGTTCCCCACAACGACGATCACGTAGAATGGGCTCAGGAAACTCGAGCCAGGTAACAGAGAATACATTCCAAATGGGGCAAAGAGCGATTAGGGACAGACGGCCGGAAAGGCAAAATGGAAGAAGAAGTACTTTGTCGACTGTTGTGTAATTAAGGAAATTTATTTCTATGAAACTAAGCAGGGTAAATTATTTACTATAAAATTGGACTTAATGTTTTCTAGATATAATATAATTAAGGCTGACATTTTTTATGTTGCAACTTTTTGAATATATACAAAATATACATCTTTAAAAGTACACGAAAATAAAATGACATAACATTTGATTCACACGGAAGTTCTTCATTATTGAACTTATTTATTATTGAGTAAGAAAGCAGCGACGATGAAAAACTCATGTGATTTGATTTAAGGTAATGCTCAATTGCATATGCTCATTTGCTTTCACTTGTCAACTGTGAGCTCTCACTTATTCGAGTAGTACATTCGAACTCTAAAAGTGCAAAATGAAAATATAACAATCATACAGTTTATTACATTTTATTATCACTAGCTATATTATTATTTGATACCTACAATCATAAGACGAGTCGCTAAAAGAGTGGTGCGAGTTTTATGTGTTACTTAATATAGATATGAGTAAAATCCTCAGATATATTAATCTTACTATTTTCATACACTACCACTACACAAATTAGCCATTTACACGTTGCTTTTTGTTAAGTGAAGGATTTACATAAAAAGTGAAGTTTCATTTAATCGGTGATGTCTAAGTCTTAAAAAGTGACACGTTCTCCCACTTTGCATTTCACCTAAAAAGAGTGGCAAAATGTCTTTTACAGTGACGCATTAAATGCATGCCATAAAATAGGAAGTAATGGGAAATATGCAATTAGCAAAAAACTTGTTTACTCCATTAGTGTATTTGTTCCCCAGTGTATAAAATATAAACGAAATAAGCTAATGCGCGACCTCCATAGCAAAGTTTACAAGGACATTGAACTAGTCATTCAACTGCAACTGAGAATGACGGAGATCCTAATGGCATTCCATCGAATACCTATTACAGAGAAATCCTCCATTAGTATGAGTGATAAAAATATGTAACCGGAAAACTTTGAAAAACATGTGAAATCCCATTTTGAACTTATACTTACCTCAAAATACAGTAATGTAAACTTTCACAAACAGATCCTTGCGTGGTGGTTGAATAGGAAAAAGTCATTATGCAAGTTCATTCAGTACCGTATATTAAGCTGGTGTCAGAATAATAAATTCTTCACATAAACCCATTTTCAGTCAGTGTCAATCTGAAAAAGTCTTCAAACTCGTGGTCCAATTTCAAGAAAACTACTTAAAATTTCCAAACCAAATTTTAGTGTCAAACGCACATTTCCGGGAGAGAGCTGTGAAGTGAATACTCACGTTTAATTCAAGGTTTATATATTTACTCAATCCAATATTTAACAATGTGACGATGTGACGAGGTGTTAAAACGTGTTGAAAAAATGTACACATTTTTTGCAAAGAGTTAGACGGGAGTATCATATGAAAAGAGGTGAAAGCTTTGGAGAACTTAAAAAGTATTGAAAATGAAACTTTAAAAAGATCCTTACACTGAAAACTGAAACAGCAGTTTAGCGGGTCCTCAACTGCTTTCTATGGGTTACTTGTGGAAGCACAGTTTAAACATGGTGGCGTCCGACGTTCCACCACATCAAAACAAGAAGTTTGAGCAGTTCTAAAGAACTTAATGCTCAAATTACAAGTTTAAATATAAAACGACGAAAGTCAGAAGCTTTCTTGTGAAAGTTTGGCTAGCTTTTGGGGACTTTGGTGTGGTTTCAGAAAGCTTGGTAACTCTGTTTCAGAAGCGTCAAATAAATAATCCTACTGTTAAAAAGCAACAGACCGTGGTGTATGAAACGTACTCCTCGTCAAAAATATTAAAAATTATTTTTGTAACCGCTATATTGCCTGGAATCAGTCAAGTTTGTAGTCTCCTTTTGTAAAATCTCGAATCGGAAGTGTATAAAAGGATAAAAATATATTTATGGATAAAGTCCGGAATCTTCAAAGCTTCCTGGACTTTTCTAACGAACCGGATCATGTTTCTTTGAAGTTTAAATACACAAAAATGGAAATACTAATTCAGCCCGTATTAGAGACTATAAAAGCCGAAGTCAGGATAAGCCAGAAATGTAAAAGACTAATACTAAACTTGACAAAAAACCTCCCTTTGCTGTGAAAAGTGTAACCAACCATAAAATTAAACGAGACGCCATGGACACCAGCGACATTTTCAATTTTAATTTCTTTTATTTTACTGTTCCTTCTATAAAGTACATTTTAGCAGTATAAAGCATTACCAATACTTTCCCCGCTCATTACAAGTGATCTGTAAATAAAGAAAAAATTTTACTTCACAAAAAACTGTATAAATAATTTAACTGTGTGTAAATATTGAAGAGGATGAACTCTGCACAAGGGTATTTTAGAACTCACCACATACTCATCAAGTTGATTACTTTGTTGAAGAACGAAAACAAAGATGTTTGCTATTGAGTCACTTGGAAAATTAATTTAGTTCATCACAAACGTAAATTGAGGATGCAGTCTCTCTGCTTATTTCAGACTTTGACTGTTTTTTGATTGTTGTTTAGGTCAGTGCTTCAATATTCCTAATGACAGTGACCATCAACGCCCGTGCGCGTCAGCTGTCGGGCCCCCCCCATACCCCTCCCCAGCCCCGGGCCCGCCGCCCTGAGCCCCTAAATGCTGTCTGCATGCTATATTTTCTATGGCAACATTTGCAGTTGGCTGGACTGAAAGAGCGTAAGCTCTGATGGGCAGAGAGTGGTCACAATCTTTTTGCTAACAAAATGGATTTTTTATATTTAACTATATAGGAATTAAACTTGGCATAGGGTAAGTAGATCGTGAGCAAGCCTGTTGTGTTTTTTCATTGGGTTAAACCCCCGTCATTGATATATAGAACGCAGACATTATTTGTCAGTACATACATTGTCAATGTACGAGATGAAAAGTTACTGCCTAGTCTTTAAGTTTCAAGGAATTCACTCACAGAAATTCCAAGAAAGTATTCCTTCATTTTGTACACAAAACGAATGTTTTGAAGCCAAAAAATACTAGCTATGCCAGGTGACATTATAGACGGATGTTGTCATTTCGAGTGTACAATTCTACCACCGTGTTTGGTTTGACTTTTTTAGGTGAAAAACAAAACATGGCATACTTTTGAAGGACGGGGTTTTTTGAATATGAAACATTTTTTTACTGCTTCATATTGTGTCGCTGCTTGAACACACTTGATTTTATATGTATTGACATGAATGAAGATTATCTAGACTAAACTATTTTACAACGGGTATATGATGGCTTAGAAGTCGATCAATGTTTACGGGCAAAACCCTTTTTATATTTTATTATCATAAACAATTTAACACTTTTAGGGATTTATATTACAATGCAGTCAGTAACTTGACAAGGTTGAATCATAAATTAGTATTGTGATTCTTGTTATTTTAATTTTTAATTTTTACCGAGGAAAAGCAAAAAGAGTCTAACGAAATAAAGTGGACAAAATTTACTTTATTAGAGCGAATACTGCGTTTGTATCATCATTTTCCGTACTCCCTGTCCATTATCATTTTCATGCTCTCGCTTTTGTGTTTGAGTGAAAAATATTAGAATTTTTTTTCTAACTGATATTGACTACGTCTCAGTTACAATATCTAGATTACCTAACAACCCTTTTTGTTTATATAGTATGTTTTAAGCAATGGTTAAATTGTTTCGCTGGAAGTTATTCCAATAGGACTTTTAGGTTTATGAACACAAACATAGAACTGCGCAATGCACGCGTTCGGC
Organism: Orchesella cincta; assembly: GCA_001718145.1. Taxonomy (NCBI): domain Eukaryota; kingdom Metazoa; phylum Arthropoda; class Collembola; order Entomobryomorpha; family Orchesellidae; genus Orchesella; species Orchesella cincta. The sequence goes on along the minus strand of LJIJ01003368.1, from coordinate 4,868 downwards.
TTTTGTTTGAAGGAGGAATCCAATAACATTGAATATGACAACCTTTCCCGCGCACTTACTCTACAATACTATAACGCTTAGGTTTCGAAAAATTGATATTGACAACAAGAAATTTTTGTTATTTAACACTGCATGCGTAAGAATGCCATAGACGAATAGAAAACTTATCGAATCTCATAGTGTATTACGGGAAGATAATATTTTTGAGCAGCGCCAGAAGCGGCTTTTAACCGTCTATTGACAGAACATTCAGCTATGGTAGTAATACTGATCTGTTGCAACGCTTTCTACTTCAATCGATAGTACCTGATACTCTCAAATCACATTTACCAAAATTCGTACGGAGCTATTTTAAGTGAATCAATGTCGAGAAGCTCTTTACAACTGTTAAAATTTTTGAAGTGGCTCACCTAAGAATGCTCAACTTTTACTGTTTTTGTCGCGAACAATATTACGCTGTTTAAACCAATAACATTTTATTTCATTTACTGAAGAGTGAAAACAGCGTTCTAGCTCAATCTACACCTGCCCTTTCAACAGGTTGAACACTTCAAAATCATATTGCGTATTCATAAGGTCTGTTATCTTGGTTGAAAAGACTATTTGCGGACTAATCCTTTCGTCAAGTTACTGCGCTTCACTTTATAATTATTTAATACATAAAGGTACTCTCACACAGCCAGTTATAGTATTATGCAATATAGTCATTCTTAAATAACTCACATAAGTTAGAGTAAAAACAGTTTAAAACGCTTGAATTACGTAATCATAGTTTCCTCAAACTACAAAAGCAGGGCTGCTTTCCAAACCTATCTCTATGAATGTCTTCTTGTGCCGCAAAACGTGATGGTTCTTTTCCGGATTTAACTAACAAATGTAAACCTTCCATTTAGCAGCAACAAAAATTTTGCTCTCTAATACAGAAATCTAAAATCCGCTTACTTTTCTCCTTTCTCTATCCAGATGTCTCAAGCCTTAAGTGGCACACCATGGTTACCTTGCAGCAAAGCTCATTATGCGTTTAACAACTATCACATTTTTTCTAAATAAAGTTGTGTGAGGATCTCTCATCTCATGGATTTGTTAGATAGCTGATTTTGATTGTCAGTGAAGATATCAGGCATATTGGCTGTCATAAAAAATAAAATACCCATTCAGCTTCCCATCTCAGTGAAGGCTTTGGTTTTGAAGATATTATTTCCACGAATCTTTACTTCAGAGACAATGAAAGAACAAGCATTTTCACTTTTGCCAACAGAAACGCGCTTGTAAAATTGACTGAAAATGTTGGCGTGCTCTACTTTCAGGGACACACGAGCACGTTTCCATACTCAAACTCCCACAAGCCGACATTGAAATTTCCCTCGAATTTATTATTTGCCGACCAAGTGTCGTATTAATTTCTTACGGTTTGATTGGCAAATTTTGATATAGAGTTGTCACTCGTAATAGAAATGCAAATCTCGTATACATTGTTCGCAACATACTCCATTTTATGCATTCGGAAGCATTTTTTAAGTGCGGTTTATTCACAGACTCTTGCTTTCACCCTGCATACTTTATTAAAATAAATAGTTGTGATTTTCATTCAAGAGTAAACGTTGTTAAAATTTATAAGAGTGCGAAAATACAACTCATGAAATCGTTACTCGCTGTAAATGACAGCTAACGATGAAAATGTGGTGGAAATGTCTCGAAGGGTTTGATTCTTCCAGAGATCAAATTATATTCTCTCCCTTGAGCACTTATGAATACGCTTTATTTTATACATCGTGTTCCACCAATCATGCTTGTTTATACTGTGCAAATAGAAAATAGTAAGTTCTTTGATTGCAACCACAAAGAAAAGAGCTCGTAGCTGCTGAACTGAAAGTTCTATATTTGCACTATTTCCGGTTATTAAATTTATTGCAGCAAAAATCACCTTTGAACAATTTCGGGCCATGTTTGTCTTGTCAATGTGGCTGCTAATCTTCAAATAAGCTTTGTTTCCTAGAATTTACCTTGATAGATACCTTTCCTTTATTAAGGAAATGGCTTGCATGTCTCTCTTCTCAGGTTCACTGCAGTATACCATTACAATAGTCAACGTTGGAAGTGAACCATTACATCGTGAACCTTTTACTTCACTGAGATGCTCACTAAGATATTTAAGCATCAAAGGAATTTCAAGTATTGCATTGTCAGGCTTGCAAAGCTCAGTTGCTTTGTGCATGTGCAATTATCTTTTTATGGTAAATTACATCTTGAAAGTTTCGCTTGACTTTTTAGGAGAAACTGCAGTGAACCTCAATTCAAACGTCTTCTCATTACATGCTTTTACGAGACCTGAGCCCGTAATAGAACGTGTTTAAGAGTCCATACATTCAAATATTCATTGTGTTAAAAGAGGAAATCTAAAAGTGGAGCGTAAAATAAATTGAGATTAAGGTATGCAGCACAGCGTAGACAAATATTTGAGTACGTCTCAAGAAAAGGCGAGACAAATATCTACGAAGTCCTTTCCTTCTTTCGACAATGCGTATAGGGTTTTGGTACTTCTTTCAGCTGCTTAGTAAAGACTGCATTATAAACGGTTCATGAATTCTCAATAACTGATGAATTTTGGCTTTGCAAATGATAAATCGCACTAAAACAATTGAAGTAACACAGCATTTATTTCTTCAAGCATAAATCTAATTTAAGTACATCCACTCCACCACTTGCTCATCGTTAATTCTTCAGGCTGCATTTTAGACGACGTTTAAATATTATTTTAGAATACACTCTCAAAAATTCTGTTTCATCACGTCCTTGGATAGAAAGTCTAGTGATAGATGGGTGTATCTTTATGTTATTGTATATCAAGTGAATATTCCAGAAGTTTCAAACTGTACCTATAGACGTCTAGAAGGTTCAAATGTATGCGAAATGAAAGGATGACGTGGAGTAACATAATATCCCAGATGATGAGGTAACCTTTAGTCTGTCTATTCAGCGTACAGGTTAGTAGCTTGTAGCCTTTCAATCATATCGATGACCGACTTCATTGAATCAAAACGTTATATAAATACTTTACAAGAAAAAGTTTCCAGATAGATCCACGTCCACTTTATACAAATTGATTATTAAATTTCTTCATTTCCTTTTCGCAGGAAACTTCGCGTTAATAAAAAAATGAGTCAGAAAAGTTCTCAATTTTTGTGCGCAAAATAAGAACTTAGCAGTTGCATTAAAGCTACAGTATGTTTCTTCGAAAATGCAGTTTTTTCCTTCATGAATTCATAATTTTCTTGACGTGATCGAAATAAATGGTTAAAAAATGAAAAGATGCCATTCAGTGAACGATACCGGCTGATCTATGAAGAATTCTCGATACTTAAAAATTTGGAAGTTAATATGCCAGTGACAGGTGTTAAATTACACATTGTTTCACTTGCACTTCTGTTTAATTAAAATGCCTTCAAATATGGGAGAGTTAATGATTCTCACAAAGTTAGTATATGTGCGGTGTCAATAATGCATTCCAAACTTTACGTATCTAAAGGCTGCTGATCAGAAATGAATTGGCATTACAAATTGTAAATCCGTACATGAAATGGCTTGGTCGTCTCTCAAAAAAATTGGGGTATAGATCATATTAACGAAATGAATTTACATACTCTAAGATCTGTTCTCAGTAAGTACTGTTAATTCTAACTGTGATATACTCCTTGCATCATCTAATTAAGCGTTTCGCAGGACGAGTACATGCTAAAGAAAGAGTGTTCACGTGTTGGAATGAAGATTATAAATCTATTTTTAAGTGAAATAGCTTTTTAAAATGTAAATTGTATGTAGGATCTTTTGAAAAGCAGATCTCTCTCAAGCCTTAGACTTTGAGTTCTCATGTTTGAAAAGTTATGAAGCTATTGCTCAAGTTTTAACTACCGGAGTAACAGAGGTTTACACTCATGTGGTTCGCCTATCAGCTCGTTGTAATTTCATTATTCACAGAAATGGTATATCGAAGATAACATGATATTGCATCTTTTGACTTTTACGCACAATGCCACAAGAAATCTTAGACTGTGTACAACTTACTAGTTATTAGCAACGTATGGCTACGAATAATGTACGGTGGTTTGTGAGACCTTTCTTGCTTTCATGATTGAATAATTGTTATATCTACTGCACTCTTCACGCATAACATATCCACAGTCCAACTGTTTCCGTTATTAGGTATCTGCTAGTTTACGTTGTGGTTATCAAATGTTTTGTCAATGGCGTTATCTTGTGACCAGAAAAGATATCTTGACATAAGTGTCATGCTGGTGAATAAGACGGCGACGTAAGTGGTAAAAACTGAGCAAACACGAGTTAGTATTATTGCTTGACAGAGGGAATTTAATTATTATAGCAATCAGAAGCCAACGGGATAGGACGGTTCTCATTATGTGGAATGTTGCCTCACATCGATGATCTGAGGCTGCACAGATTCAGTGCTGGGGTGATCGAATTCATGCCAGAAGAGCTATGAAAGCTGTGTAGTGGGAACATGTGAGTTCGTAGAATTAATGTGCCTACTACCTAGATGATGCCAATGTGAAATTTTGGAAGGCAAACAAGATACGAGGAGGGTCCTGGTAGCGCTTGTCAATTTTCGTATGTTTTCGCCATTGTGGTATCCAATATTGTAAATGGCAAATGCGGAAGCCGGGTGGGAAGCAAGCAAGGTCTCGGTAAATGTCGAGAGAATTTTGGATCGTTAAGTGATAAACGCACTTAAATTGCAGACACCTAATTAAGGAACCCATTAATGTAGTCATAAAATATCTTGTCTTACAACAAAACAACAGTTCATTCATTAGGTTAGTTAGTTAGGTATTACAATAGTGTAAAGGTATAGA